>JANIJG010022627.1:0-63524 GCA_024611175.1 Megaceryle torquata | reverse complement strand
TGGCTGTTAGGTCTCCCCAGAGCCTTCTCTTCTCCAGGCTGAACAATCCCAGCTCCCTCAGCCTGTCCTCGCAGGAGGGGTGCTCCAGCCCCCTGATCATCCTTGTGTCTCTCCTCTGGATCCACTCCCATCAGGTCCATGTCCTTCCTGTGCTGAGGGCTCCAGAGCTGGATGCAATATTCCAGGTGAGGTCTGACCAGAGCAGAGCAGCAGAATCTGCTGGCCACACTTCTTTTGATGCAGTCCAGGACACGATTTGTCTTCTGGGATTGGCCATTCTGTGTCGTTTGCTACCAGGTCCCTGCATCATTCATCAGTGGGCTTGCATTTTCCCTAGGCTTTTTTTTTTTCCCTGCTGTTACGTTTGCAGAAGCCTTTCATGTTGCCTGTTGAATCTGTTTTCACCCTGATGAACTCAAGGTGGATTTTAGCTTCCCTAATTTCCTTACTATATGCTCAGACAGTGTCTCTATATCTCTCCTGGGTCAGCTGGGCCCTCCTTCTACTACTTGTACACTTCCTTTTTATGTCTACGTTTACTCAGGAGCAACCTGTTCATCTATCGACGCCTCTTTCCACCTTTGCTTGATTGCCTGCACATTAGTATGGTCCATTTCTGAGCTTGTAGGACCTTGAAGTTTTTTTCCCTTCTCTCAGAATCCTGAACTCCGCCATTCATGGCCACTTCAGCTAACATTGTCCCTGACCTTCACAGCCCCAGCAGTTCTTCCTTCTCTGTAAGCATGAGGTCCAGCAGAGCGTCTCCCTTGACTCCTCAGTTACCTGTGTCAGTAAGTTATCATCAGTGTGTTCCAGGACTGTCTGTACCCTCCTGTGGTGCACTTCTAGCAGATATTGGGGTTTCTAAAAACCCTCATGAGGACCAGGACCTGCAAGCATGAGGCTTCCACCAGTTGTCTGAAGAAGTCCTACGTCAGGACCTACTGTATTTGTATCCCCGAACGGTCAGTCTGTAGCAGACACCCACCACAGTGTCACTCACCGTAAGTTCTCAGCTGCCTCAGCCAGTGTCCCAAGGCAGTTCTCCATGCATCCCAGCTGCCCTCTCACAAACTGAGCAACTTGCCCTTCTTGTCTGTCCTTCCCAAAGTTTCCGTACCTGTCCACAAAGCACTCTAGTCTTGTGATCAGCAGTTGCTTTGAAGGACACCATTAGTGCTGTCACTTCAGGGGCTAGTCCTGGCTGTTGAGGCAGATTCCTGGCAGGGTGCTATTAAGCAGTGCAGGGGAGGGAACAGCAAGTATTTGTCAAGATGTGCAAGTTGAATTATTTTCACAAAATTTAAATTCAGACATTCAGAAACTAGTTTCCACGAAACTGTAGCTTCCTCAGAAGTGCTCATTATTAACATAATTAGGTTTTTATGATTGCTACTCATGCTTACTCATACTGAGAGTAAATGTAGTTGAATGAGCATATACCTGCCAATAGAAAATGGAATCTTATGTAAGGATTAATTTTATTCAGGTATTACTGACACTGAATAGAGATTCTGGACTGAATTCTTTACATTTCCTTTAATTCTATGTTGTATTTCATATGAACCATTGGAAGAACATATAGAACATACAAAATGCAATTTATCTCCTCCAGAGCACAAATGTAACTGATCTGTTTCAATAGCAATGTTCAGCAGCGCGTCAGATCCATGCAGAAATAGCAGACGCAGAACCACATGGCTGGTCTGCACTGCTGTGTGCGTGCTGCTTGCATGAGCCAAGCTCAGACTCATCAGAGCAGAAGAATACATCCCTCTTCAACAATTTATCAGATGTCAGGTTTATACAGCTGGGGCTTTTTAGTTGCTGGATATTTTAGTTACTCATTCCTTTACTACAGTGTTATAAGCAGAAGAGATGCATTCTTCTGTGCTTGACTTTGCTCTGGCCAGAATTTGTTATCTGCTTTAGCTGAGAAACTGCTGCGCCCATACTGATGTTTGTTGTCTTACACAATCACTGCTCTACTTGTTCTTCCATCAAGAGAGGTGTTGGTGACATACTGGAGTATGAGTGAGTTTGGACCTAAAAAAATCTTTTTTGGTCTGTTTACCTTTATTGTAGAGTTTACTTTTTTCTAAGTTTCTTAGTAAATTCTAGGAAGGAAACATAAATAAGTTGAGCAATATGTCAGGGATTTTTTGTGACTGGCAGCTTGGGTACCAGCTAATGTCTGTTTGTCATCTGCATTATCTGCATCCAGAAGAAAGGACAGGGGTTTGAAAAACGAAGGCTTGGAAACTTTTGTCATTGTTTCTTTTGAGAATGGAGAATTTAAAAATGTAATATAAGAAGACTACCAGAGCAAGTGGAGATCTGCAGGTAGTTCTGCAACCTTTAATAGCCATATCCTCACCTCTGTATTGTTATAGGCGTATTTATATGTGATGTTGTTCCTGCATCCTAAGTATCTCCTGTGAGCCTGGAAGCTGCACTGAAAGCTATGAATGAAGCTTCAGTGGAAGCCTTTGGTATTTAACTGGCATGTTGGACTTTTTATTCTACGAGTGTCTTGCAGAATCCAACAATACAAAGTCCTGAGTAACCTCCTCTCGTTGATCCATCTTTGAGCAGGAGGGTTGGATTAGGTGATTTCTTAATCTCTCCCTTCCAACCTTGGCTCTTCTGACATTCTGTGAATTAATTGACCAGAGACATTAACTCCCCAGATGCCTGATGAGTTTTAACACCATCTGCAGGATTTTTATTCCCTTCAGGGTAATGTACTCCAAACTACGTATTTGCAGTGGAATATTGTTAATAATATTTATCACATGGAAATTTTTTCCAAAGAAGTTAGCATTGTTTATGGGCTCAATTTCTGTTGGTGGTAACACTGCTATATCTCTTGACAGATGGAGATGTTCCTGATTTTATCTCTTGTAAGAATGGTTTGAATCTTATCTTTTGCAGACAAGCTGAAGAATAAACTTTCCTTTCAAATACACATGAAATTCTTAGCCGTGATACCTGCATGCACAACCACAAGATAAAGTTAATATTTATTCCACAAGTGGAAGTAGAACACAATGCTGATAAAGAACTTCTTTTGCAGCAGAATTGATATAAACCACTGCTGCCTGTCAATCACATTATAAAACGGTTAACATTTGGTTTATTAAAATGGACACAAAACCCTCAACAAATATTGTAACTAAAGATTACAGTTATGTGTCTTTCTGCAGCTTTCTATGTGATGTTTCATTAAACCCAGCGTTGCATCATAATACAAGGATGTTGACATTTCAGCACCTCTTGAGCTCTGCTGGTGTATGGAACTCTGCACTGTGGATCTGAGAGGAGAGTTGTGTCCAGTGGGTGTGAGAACTTTTCCTTACACCTGTAGGGAGTACAATAGTAGGACAAGTTCTTTCTGATAAATCTGTGCTGTTTGATTATCTGCCATGGTAACATGAATGTATGCAAATATGAGCAAAATGCACAAAAAGCTGGACCATTCAATGTATCCTCCTCTTCATTGTCCTTGTGGTTGAAAGGAAATGCAGATTTGAATTGTTCTTGTCCATGATTACTAAATGCTGTTAGAAAAAGGTAGATAACTTTGAGGGCTGGTATGTTAAGAACTCTGCATAGTTAATTTATATGGACTAATAAAACAGGACATTTTTCACATGCGTGAACTGCATTAATTTGACAGAAAAGCATGAACTTGGGAAATTCCACTATGTAAATTTCATCAATGGTAACTGAAAGTCATGATTTTTTTTTTTTTTTAAATAAGATTTCCATATCTGTGTATGGTTAGCAATGAATGACTGGGAGGATGATGTACTAAAAAAATGTGAACATCTTTATGGCTTTATTTGCATCTATAAAGGTGCACATGGTTCTGGACATCCAATATAGAAGCAGCTGTATGAACCTCTCTTGACCAGTTCACTGTAACTTCCAGTGCCAAAACATTCTGACAGAAGAAAAGTGAAAGGGAAAAAAAACACACTCCAAAAGATACTGAAGAAACAGGAGGTCATAAAAATGGTGATGTGTTAGAGTTTACAAAGATAGGAAAGGTTCTTGTCCCTTCAGTTGCTGATGTTTGCTTCCTGCACCTTTAATAATGGATTACCATTTTTAAGTAGTGTGTAGCAACGTCATTTCACAGCAGAAAAGGAAACAAGCTCCTCCAAGTATATTTGTGAGGAGGTACTTTTGTACTAAAAGATTTTATGCATAGTGCTTTTAGCGAGCGCTCCACAGATACAGTACTTCTACTGGTCTCTTCACTGGAATTTTTTCAAGGCAGTACACTTAATGAGTTTATTTTGGAAAACACTTCTCTTGAGTGTCCTCTGACAATGCAGCTAGACCCACAGGCAGCAAGGCTTTGAGCTGTATGCACCCTCTCCTGCAGAAACCTCTCCAAAAGACAAGCCCCACAAAATTAGGCATGTTTGATCAGTCAAGGTGACTTGATTTTTTTAATGGAGAAAAAACAAGGCAACTACTTATATCAGACAGAAATCACAGTGTTTGTGCCTAGTTCTTCTCTTGCGCACTGTGACCTTGCAAGGCAGGTCTTGATTTGAATTTTGAAGTTATATCAAGCTCTCTCCACAGTCTTCTCTGGTTCTTTGGAATTTTGTTTCCAGCCTCCTAGATCTGCTCCAAGTCTCCTACTGTCACCCACTACCATCTCCCAGATCTCTTCCTGAGCTTGCTCAGCAGTCCATTGACAGACAGGGGCAGTTTCACTTCTGTCAGAGAAGTCCACTGACTCCATCATTTCTTAAAGAATTGCATCTTTAGTATCTTATAAATACAGCTAACACCAGATGTCACATGGAGTGTGAAAATCTTTAAGAAAACTCATCAGATGAGAAACTGTGTAAGGAAAACACAATTTGAATCCTAAAGCTAAATGAATTTTGCTCTGCTTTTCGTCTACAAGTGGAATACTCAGAGAAATCATTTAGTTACTGAAGCTCCTGTGATATCAAATCCAAACTCAAACTCTGTGACTGGATATCATAAGTCAATGTGTTTGATGGTCTAGAGCAGGGATGGGGAACCTTCTTGTTGCTGGTGCTGTGGAGACCATGCAAACACCTATACTAGTCTGTGCATTAATGGGGTCCCAGGGATGTCAGCCAGTAACTGCCTTACCTGAGTATAATGGGAAACTACATCTGATTTACAAGCTGTAGGGTCTCATCCTGCTCTAAAAAAATTCAGTAGCAAAAGAAAAAAAAAAGGAGGGGGGGGAGAGTAAATTAATGAGATTTTTTTATTTAAATCTTTTTATCTTGATCAATCCACAGTGCAGCACACATGAACTAACAGTTACAATATATTAACCACATGTGTAATGGGATACAAAGAGGAAAAGAATGAAGCATCCATCTATTAACATTAAGACATTAATCTGTGAAATGATGGTTATGTTGTTTTCCTTCATTTACTGATTACTGTTCAGTACATTTCTCAAAAATTATAGTGATCTGTAAATATGCTATGGTTAAATAGTTTAGTCCTTACAATAAACTGCTGGCAGTGTGAACTGTAATTCACTTAAGTCCATTAAATCTTTTTTCAGTGCTTTTTGATCCAGAGAGTAGCCTTGCATTCCTCTTACATAGTACCTTAATAAATTAATCTAATAACTTAAATTTATAAAAGTGGTGAAAAATATTGCAACTGCTATGGATTGCTAAATCTTTCAGTTCTGTTGAAAATTTCTCATGTATTTTTTTCCTTAAAGCTGCAACTTTTCACATCATGCAAACGGATCAAGAATATCTACTGTCTTTGTCTTAAAAGGAAGGAGTTAGTTTAGTTTTCTGGCCACATTAAAAATGCTGTCTGTCTTAAGTGGGGCTTATCATTCTCTGATCAGAAATACAATGCTTGCCTGAGCTAAAGAGAAGAAGAAAGGAAAGAAAGTCTTTCAGTATCAGGATATATAGCCACCCTCAAATTTACTTGGGCCTGAATTTGGGCCTTATCCATGGCAAGATGATCCTTATTCATAGTTTGACTCTGAAAAAAAACACAAGCTTTCACATAAGGTTTTGACCAGCTACCTTATTTCTGATCACTAGAAAATGCCTCTGACATTTCTTGAAAAGATTGTTGAAATTGTCTGTGAATGTTTTCAGCAGGGGAGGAATCCTGTATAGAGCAGTGCTAACAAGAAGTGCAATTTGCATCATCCTGACTGGTTTTACTCCTCAGTCTTTGTTAAACGAAACGTTCTGAGCTGGGATCAGGAGGAGAGTTGGCTTTTGTACGTTCAACTCTACAGAGCAGTATGAAGCAAATTTTGTAATGGAAGCTTTGAAAATGTTCTTGGCCTATTATAGGAAAGGATTACCAGGAGGCACTTCTTGCATCTGTTTTCACAGTGTAAACATCCTGATAAATAGTGACCTTGAGATCTTTTGTACTGTCTGTTCTGGAAGTTTTTGATAAGGGTAAAAAATTGAATGGCTTTAGATTTACAAAAAAATAGTAGCCACCTGATGATTTTTAAGAAGCCAATAATTAGCTTAGCCAAAGCTTGTATAGTCTGAAGAATTTATAATCTTCAGTCTAAACTACTAGCAGCAGGAGTCTTAGGGATCTATGAAATAAGGTTTCTGCCACAAAACCACCTCAAATTTGAATGAAGTGCTCAGCAAGAATGGTTTGCTTATGGAGAAGAATGTCTGAGAAGCTGACCTCATTTTTACCAAGTGAGGGATGTAGTTATTTAAACATATCTGTTGGGGGAAATTATTGAAATGGCTATGTTAACCATGCAGTAGAGACTCAGAAAGAGCTGGCTTTGTGCCTGTCCCAGTCACCTGGGCTTTTCAGAATTTTAGGAATCTCACATGGGATCCTGTGGTTGTGAACTCTTGATTTTGGTGCCACCGAAGCAACTGTGTGATATAACCTTAAACCCAAATAGTTGGCAAACAGGAGACATGTCACTGCTAATTTTCTGGGGCCGGATTGATGGGCTTTTTATTTAATGGTTTACATAGTCATGGTGTGCTCTGTAAGAGGTCTGCCTAGTCAGAGTTTGACAGCGAAGGGTCAGATGTTCCACCGACACTTTGTAGTTCTGCTAATCTCAGCAGGATTCATGAGAGTATTAGTGCAGTAAGTGGTTTATTAAAAGAGATAATTAGTACAAAGCAGATGAGGATTTCATAAATAAGACTTGGTCTGCATCACTGAAACCTCGTTACATGACGTGGCAAGTCCCTTTGTTGAGCCTTCTTACCTCTCAGCTCCCCAGTGCTTGGTACAACCATCAGCACCCACCCAGGATGGACAAGCATAGTTGAAGAACAGTCTTTTCTGATGAGACCTTCTCGGATGATACGGTGATACAAATAAATGCACTTCAATAAGCAACACACACACAGTTGCACTGTCTCCTGTGCTGGGAGCTCTCAGGCAGCTGGAACAGATGCAGGCAGCAGGGCAGTGAGCTGAGGAGCGACAAGGCACTGGGGAAAAGAAAAGCTCAGCTGGTCTGTCAGAAGACTTCAGCTACAGTCCTTGGAACTGGCTGCAGGCAGAGAAAGCTTTTCGATCTATGTACTGCCAGGAAATTGAGCTTTTCTCAGGTGGGAATTTAGACTTGCAGGTGAAAGGAGAAAATAAAACATATGTATGGCATGAAAAATGTTGGAATCTAGGCTACATTTAAAGAAATAACAAATAATTTTGTTTGCTCATCCAAGCTTACCTACGGATTGACAGACAAAAGCTACTTCAAATCAATACATTTTCATCAAAGCAAGTAATTTTTAGACTCTTTCCATGATGAGACTGAGAGTCCAGAGCTGCTCACATGGGAATGAGCGAGCAGTTCTGATGGCAGTGGGAACCTGTTGGACTCCTGTTGCCTCCCAATACCCAAAGCTTCCCCTGAACAGCATATGATTTCCCTCCCACTTTCTTCAGTCTGCTCAAACTCTTGGAAATGATGACAGCATAGTTTACCTCCAGTAAATCAATCCAGAAGGGGAGCTTTCATTTCAGCACTGTAACACTACCTTTATATATGGTGTATTAAAACTAATCTAGGAAGCTACAGTATGGAGTGGGTTAGCATTAAGTCACGACCCATGTAACTTTGCTTACTAATGGTAGTCTTTACCAGGTACTGATGTAAACTACATTTTTTAACTCCTTTTCACAGCTTACTTTTCTAGCCGTACATCTGAAAAATTTGTATTACATCAGTTTTCCACAACAGGAAATCACTTTAGGGAAAGTAGCAAGGAAATTGTACTTTCAAAATCACATTTTTGAAAATAAATACAATTTGTTAAGGAGAAAGGACACAGTTTCCCTGATCACTCAGTACATGAGATTATCTGATTGGTGGTAATTTGTTAATGTACTGTCAGGATATTCTCAGATATGGATATTGCTATTTAATAACCACAGCCCCCTAGGTGAGGATTTGAAGCCAGGCATGCTTCCAGAACAGAGGAAACAATCCTGCAGCAGAGTCTCTCTCCCTGTGTTTCCAGTACCGTGGGTACCTAGGGTTTACCTTGTAACTGTCTAGCAGGTTTAGGATACCAGCAGTGGTCTCCCTGTGCAGACTAGCCTTCAGTGAGCTTGTGCTTGTGCTCTGTTACTGATAACAAAATCCAGTGCATTTTTGAAGGGTTAGTCAGCTCTTCTAAGATTTTGTTGCCTTTCCTGACAATGATCTTCTTTACAGTGTATTTGCTACTACAAAATTCTTTCCTGAAAGGAAAAATGTGAGAGATATCCTATTATCTACACTTTGATTTATTGCTAGTGTGGTTTGAAGGAGTTGAGATATTTTTGATGGCAGTTGGTGATATGTGGCAGTTTGCTGGCTATGGACAGGATGGGGAATCTCAGAAGTATTCATACACCCAAATAATTGTGTGAACTTATTTTTCCAGTTGCTGTACCTTTTCACTGGACAGGACATATGCATATGATGCAGGTCTTGCCATTCCATTGTTGTGCTGTTGACATGGCACAGTTCTCACCCCAGGTTTTCTCAGGTTCAAGATGATCAGACTCAATAAAGCAAAAAATCATCCTGATTTCAGTATCTGTAGTGCTGTACTTCACATCTGTTCTATGCCAAAGTCTTGAGAAATCACTTGGGAAGTTAGAGACTTTAAGCTGGGATGGGGTTCAGAAAGCTGTTCATTTCTCTCTCTCAGTTGGGTTTTATCCTTTCTAGCTGAGAGGCAGTAACTGGCAGTATGAGTGCATCTAAATATGATTTGTGGGGTCTCAGGCCTTAAATGCTTTTGTTCTTTCTTCAGTCACCTTTTCTGATGGGGCAATAAAACCTGCCCTCTATTTGTGTATGTGTGTGTGCCTGTGTGTCATAGTCTCTCTTTTGTACTGACATGGTACCATGCATGTGCCATCAGTACCTTTCCACTTTTAGTAGAATCACATCGGTTTACAAACGCAAAGTAACTAGTGGCGTGTTCACTGTTACTCCAGAAAAAAGCAGATAAGACATAATCCCTGCACCATAGGAGGCCAATATACTTCATAAGAGCTTGACCTGTTATCTTTCTGATGTAGCTTTCATATCACAATAAAAATCGTCAGTCTGGAACAGAACAGTTTGACAGGATGACTCAGTAGAGCTACAAAATGACAGATGCTAGAAATAAAAAAAAAAAAAACCCCAAACTGTGCCAGGTCATTGCTGTCAAAGCAGGATCCTGCACGTGTTATTCCTGTTGTGTACGCACTCAGCTGAGAGATTGAGGGCCATGCTTTCTGTTCACAGGACAGATTATTGATATGACATGAAATTTTAGTATGGTTTTATTTTCTAAGAACATACCTGACATCTCAGGATGTAACTTGTATAGCAGCAGCCATGTGCTTTGCTTGCTGTTTCGAAACTGGTGATCCCAGACAGTCCTGTGAACCAGCATGCTCTATCCCTCTGTTTCAGATCCCCTTGCAACATCACAACTCTTCACAGTTGCTGGGCTTCCCTCGGCTTCCATCTCTTAGTGTTTGCAACCAAATCCTCCCCTTGTCCATTTATATGGAACCAGGGCCTCCAAAAAACCCCTCAGACCATATAGCTTAATTCTCCCCAGATTTGGCAGTGCAGCCAGCAGAGTTGGGATTTACCTGCAGTGGTCTCCAGACAGTTCATTCAGCCTGAACTGTGCCTTCTGTTTACTCAGTAAAAAAGGATGGCTATTGTGTATCAGCTTTAATGCTGCCTGGAGCTGTCTGTGGGTCAAAGCTTTGCTTGAAGGCAGCTGCATTTTCCAGCAAAGCAGGACAGAACATTGCAGTGTTCTCTCTGATCTGCCTGTAAACAGAGCTGATGACATGTAACTGAAAATGATGGTTTGATTATCCAACAACAGTACATAAAAGTGGATTACATGTGCTGAATGGTTTTAGCTGGGAGAAGAGCTAGAAGATACTGATAAAGATGGTTAACTTTCCTCTTATGCCCTCAGTCAGAGGCCATAGGTCTCAAACACTGCCATAAGCTTCTACCAGGGCACTGCGTGATGCTACTTGGCATTTTGAGGGTAGACAGGACAGGAGGAGGAAGTCTTTCCAGTTGGCATTGCCTTACTAATACTCATAATTAAACAGTAATTTGCTCTGGGATTTGAATCCAGGACTACATCTATATTCATATATTAACATCAGAGAACATTACTGGGCTGGGTGAACATTACTGTCCACCCTCTGTCCTGCTGAATTGTTCTCCTTGGCCCATGCTAACCTGAATGCTCCGAAGCCATTTCCCAGCATGGTCCCGGCCTTATGAGGAGAGGCTGAGGGAAATGGGATTGTTTAGTCTGGAGAAGAGGAGACTGAGGAGACCTTATTGCTCTCTACAACTACTTAAAAGGGGGTTGTAGCGAGGCTGGTGTTGGTCTCTTCTCCCAAATTACTAATGATAAAACAAGAGGAAATGGCTTCAAGTTGTGTCAGGTGAGATTGGCTATTAGGAAGAAATTTCTCACTGAGAGAGTGGTGAGGCACTGGAACAGCCTTCCCAGGGAGGTTGTGGAGTCACCATTCCTGGAGGTGTTTAAAAAACAAGGTGACGTAGAACTTGAGGCTATGATCTAGTGGATAGAGAGATGTCAAGATGAAGGTTGGACTTGATGATCCTAGAGGTCCTTTCCAATCCTTATGATTGTATGATTCTATTCAGGAGTTGTCACAGGCCATTGCAGTGAGCAGTTTGCATCCTGCCACCCTGTGTTAGAGGGTAATAGTACAGATTCTGGAAGTTCTGTGCTAGTTGTCATCAGTGCCAGGGACAACCCTGAACATATTTCATTTCCTAGTACAGATGCAGCCCTCCAGCTCCACTTCTTAGCTCCCTGTGAGAAATCTCTCTAATTTATTCAATTGCTGGTTCAATCCAATATATAGATATGTGAGAGTGCAAAAAAGGGGGACCAGAAATCAGGGCAATTTGAATCAAGAACTCCCTGGTTTTCTGATGGAGGGTACCACTCATCAGACAGTATGTGTTTGCTGAGGTAATTAGGTCTGATATTGCAACAAATCAACTTTTTTTATAATGCTCTTTGATAGTGTATGAGTCAGAGGTACAGGAAGGAGAATGACCCTCCAAGCCTGGTGAGTAGGCATGCTCTTGGGAGTGGAGACTGATTTTATTTTTTTTTAATATGTGAAAAAGAGGAGAAAAAAAGAAATGTGGTTTGATCCAAATTGGAGGGGTTTTGACTGCTGTACTGCAAAATGTTGTTTCACTGTGCTTAGATCAATAGTGTAACAGCAGCACACTCCTCTCTCTTAGAAAACTGTTTCACAGTCAGCAGTTAATGAGCTAGTACTGGAAAAAATTTAATGGGCCCCACCTTGTTACATCCAGAAAAGGCTCACATGATGGCTTGCAGTAGAGCCACCAAGAACTGACTTTGGAGAGCCAAACTGCAAATAAAAGTTTCTAGTAGTTCTCAGCTGTTTTGTATGATTTCTCTAGTTCTTGGAATCATAGAATTGTTCTTATTGGAAGAGACCTTCAAGATCATCAAGTCTAACTGTTAACCCAGCACTGCCAAGTCACCACTAAACCACGTCCATCAGCACCACATCTACACATCTTTTAAATACCTCCAGGGATGGTGACTCCGCCACTTCCCTGGGCAGCCCGTTCCAGGGCTTTGCAACCCTTTCTGTGGAGAATTTTTTCTGAACATCCAACCTAAACCTCCCCTGGTGCAACTTCAGGCTGTTTCCTCTTGTCCTGTTGCTTGCTGCATGGGAGAACAGACCAACCCCCACCTCACTACAACCTCCTTTTAGATTACTCCCTGAGCTTCTTTTTCTTCAGGCTAAAAAATCCCAGTTTCCTCATCTGCTCCCCATAACACTTGTTCTCTAAACCCTTCACCAGCTTTGTTGCCCTTCTTTGGACATACTCCAGTACCTCAGTGTCCTTCTTGTAGTGAGGGGCCCAAATCTGAACACAGTATTCAAGGTGTGGCCTCATCAGTGCCATTTACAGGGGGATGATCACTTCCCTAGTCCTGCTGGCCACACTATTTCTGATACGAGCCAGGATGCTGTTGGTCTTCTTGGCCATGTGAGCACACTGGTGGCTCATATTCAGCCAGCTGTCAACCAGAACCCCCATCTTTTTCTGCCAGACAGCTTTCCAGGCACTCCTCCCCAAGCCTGTAGCTCTGCCTGGGGTTGTTGTGACGCAAGCGCAGGACCCGGCACTTGGCCTTGTTGAACCCCGTGCCATTGGCCTCAACCCATAGATTCAGCCTGTCCAGATCCCTCTGCAGAGCCTCCCTAATTTCAAGCTGATCCACACATCCCCCCAACTTGGTGTTGTCTGCAAACTTACTGAAGGTGCCCTCAATCCCCTCATCCAGATCACTGATAAAAATGTTGATGACAGCTGTGCCCGATACTGAGCCCTGGAGAACATCACTTTTGACCAGCCACCAACTGGATTTAACTCTTAAACCTTCATAAACATGTACAATGAAATTTTTCTCAAATGGCAAACTATAGCTGTGAAAAGAAGACGTTTTCCAGTTTGCTACAAAAAGAATACCTTTTCCTTCCCTTCAAAGAAGATAAGTATTGATCAGCACTCACAACAGGGATGAGGAAAGCTTTCACCTCCCAATTTTTAGTGTTCTAAAAATGAGGATTTACCAGTGGAGCCCTGGAACAGTAGTGCTGAGGCTGAGCAATGTGGAGGGATGTGGCCTGCCTTGCCTCTGTGGAGTTTTCTGTCTGTCCTGTCTGAAGTCTTTGAGAAGCTGCTTCCAACATAAAACAGTTGGCATCTGTAAAGGGAGAGCAGAACATCTATCAAACATGGAAAGATCAAGAACTGTGACTCCCTGCAGAGTAACTGTTGGGAGGGAAACAGCTGAATAATGTTGAACACATTCAGATCTCTGACTTCACCTAATGCACACTGTGAAGGCTGCGTGTGTAGTCAAATGATGATTCATATTTATGGATGTGGAAAAGCTTCTGTGCTTCTGCCTTAAAAGACACTGCTCTATTATTTGCTTGAGAGGCAACTTCTCTTAGACAAATATAAGCATAAATATTAATCTGGAGTGTGATTTTTTTTTTTTTTTTTTTCTGAAAAGACAGGCCTGGCTGTGGAATGGCTTGGGAAATGGCTCGGGAAATGGCTCAGTGCTTGGTACACTAAAAAGACTTGAGAGCTGAGAAGGGCATTTAAAAACTCAAGTTTCTGAGAAAATCCAAATTCCCTAAACCTCTGTGATAATTTGTCCCTTCGTGGATATTAAAGAGTATTCATTGGACATGCTCAAGCTCAGGAATCAGGAACCACAGTGGTTCTGAGGGCAGAATCACTGAAACAGCTCACCTCTTCACTTTGAAAAACTCCTCACCCCAATGTCTAAAAGACCCTTTAAACTTCAGCCCATCTGCTTCTAAAGGTTTGGGTACATGAGAACTTCCATGATAGCCTTTCCCCACTGCTCAGCCTTGGTAGTTTGGCAGGATCAAGGCAAAAGCACTACAGTGACATCTTCTGCAGCCTCCCTTTCTCATAGGAAAACACTAGGAGAAGGTGAAATGCTTCTGGAAAATCCCATGCTGCAGGCAACACAAAGAGATATTCTGTGCTATGTGAAAAGTCAAACTACTCCCTCTTCCTGAGGCAGTTTCCTCAAATTTTGGTTGCTCTCATGCTCCCAGCAGGACCTTTTTCTGCTTTAGCAGAAAATGCAGGTGGTATCTCCTTGAACAGTTCTTGGCAGGAGTAAATCTATCCTAATACAAATTGAAAATATTTTTAGAGCATTACATGTTCAGTGGCTGTTACATGGTTTATGTGCCTGACAGATGATGTGGCTTGTCTTATGAAAGTCCTGTCCCAGCTCAAAGAAGATATTCTTGCCTCTAATCAAGTCAAAAACCACTTAATTAGCAAAGTGTGTTCCACAGTTATTTCCATGAGGAGTAAGTTACTGTCTCAGAAGCATCAAACATACTGGGAAGATTGTCCAAGAAGTACTAATTTTTTTTCTGGGAATAGCATGATTGGAAATGAGCAGACAGAATCAAAGTGAAATGAAATCTCACATACACGGCTGCTATTTTATGGAAATGACCTTCCCTTTCCAAAGACAGAAGTCTTCCACTGGGAGCTGGAAGGTACAAAACAGCTTGATAACACAGCATGTGAATGCATGTCTCTAACATAAACATAGCTCATATTTTCTCCTCTTGCTGTGTATCACTCTCTGGGCAACTATCAGTTCCATTTAAATATGATAACTATGGAAGTAATAATGTTTCAAATTTCACACTTGTATATAATGTCAGGGGAAAGAATATTCATAATTTTTTTTAATGATCTGATAGTGAAATAAAATGAAGATCTAATTCCTCTGACGCCTGTAGTGCTCTTCTTCATTCTGCACTGTCTGAATTTTTCAGGGTTTTGAAGGTATTCCTGTCCCGAACTGCTCAGCGTATTCCGTACATGACAGGTGGGCGAGTGATGAGGATGTTGGCTGTTATTCTCCTGATAGTCTTTTGGTTTCTCGTTGGCTGGACTTCTGCAATAACCCAAAATTTGGAAAGAAACATTCCACTCATTGGCCAAGGGCAAACATCTGACCACCTGATCTTCAATATGTGCCTCATAGACCGCTGGGATTACATGATGGCTGTTGGTATGTTCATTTTCTAGTTTATCTTTAATTTCTAAAATTAAGCTTCATTGTCTTTCCATTTTTCTTCTTTTATAATATCTTATAGTTTTGTCAGACTGCCTAATATCACGTGAAAAGCTTCTAGGGAAATATTGCCATATATGTTTTTTAAATGGGCTGAGGTAAAACATAATTAAAACATACTGAGACTTTTATGACTTTCAAAGGTTTGTAACTTGGATTGTAGTAACAAAGTGATGGGTGCTCAAGAAACTTCATCTTTGAAGGCAGAAGTTACCTAGCTCTTCTACACTATTAAAGTGAGAAATAGTATGTAGATTAATGAAGGCTTTTTCATTTTGCACCACAGAACTGGGCAGAGATGTCATGTGTGAGGTAAGAAAGAACTTGCAAGACTACTCATTCATAACCTTACAGAAAATAGTATCAAAGTAATGGGGATAGGAAATGCACATCAAACTTCCCAACTTAATGTATTTGTTAGCTGTACTCCCAGTTCTTGGGATAGGCAGGAGCTAAACAGTTATACTCTGCAGAACTCATATCAAGGAGAAAAATAACTCAGCTTTGTTTCCTTATTTTTATAAAAAGTGGATTCCAAATGCCAAGGTTCAGATATACAGTATAATGTGCTTCCTGATGGCCAGGCAGCTTTGGTGCTTCTGTACCTAGAGCCATTCTTTCTAACACAGCCTGGGGTGCCACCCACTATCTCAGATACATCAGTGTTTGGAAATCCGAAATAACTTCTTGTCTTCCTGCCCTTTCCCTGCTTCCCTTGTGGACATCTCTCTGACAGAGCTCTGCTGCTGAGGATTAGTGAGAGGTAATGGTGGCTCCTCCATGTGAGAAGGCAGAGAGGGAGAGAAGCAGCCTGGGGGTATGAGGAGTATTTTATCTCAGTGGTGTACAGAAAGGTAGTGCACAACAGTTTTAAAGGGCAAAACACTGCTGACAGCTTCATGAAGGACTTTCTGTGTCTCTAAGGTGCCCTTGTGCTCTGCTTTCTCTCCTTCACATAAGATCTCAGAGCCAGCCGGGCACACTGGTACCCCATATGTCAGTATGCTCACCGGTAAAGCACGCAGGGATGAGTATAAAGCAGTACATTTTGAAATGTGTCTCAATTTGGGTCCTTTTGGAGGAATGGATAGATAAAATAAAACTGTACTTTGCATTAATGGATGGAGTAGTACTGTCAAGAGGGATGTTGTAAAATTAACAACAAAAGAGAATTAAATGTGGAACACTAGATGATGTCATCTTCAGTAACCCATTTTGCATCCAAATTTTACTGCATTTCACATCCAGTGATACAGTATAGTTTTATTAAAACTTGGACAGGGGTGGTTATTGCATAATGTTTTTATTCTCTGGATTTTATACCTATGGTAGTGTAGTGATTACCATACTCAGACTTTAATACCTAATTATGACCTATAGTCCTTTTTATTGTAAAAAATTTCGTAAGTTGCTGTCTGCCTAGTGTTAGAATAAACAAGGATAATTTTTTAAGGTATATTTACATTTAGAGGAGGTTTTAATGTTTTTGAAAATACATGCAAGGGCAGTAGAGGCAAAGGCAGCTCTTGAAATTGAGGAGAATTTCTTAAGTTCTGTCATTTTGCCTTCTTACTCAAACTACCTATAAGCAGTTATGTTTGTGCAAGTCTTCAGTAAACTCTGCAGCCACATTAGTGGTACCAGGAGATGTACTAACCAAGTCTCTACTAACATGTGTGTGTCTGTTTATTTACATATCTATATGTGTGTGTATACACACTTAAAGATTTTACCATTAAAAGCTTACAGCCAGTAAGAACTACTTTCAAAAATAGATACTTCATCTCAAAGATATGTCAGGAGAAATACCTATAATGCAGAACCCCTGTTATTCCTATTATTGACTGGGAGCAGCCTTGCAAAAGATTGCATGTGGTTAATTGATAGATTATATGATTTAAAGTGCTAAAATAAAAATGCTGGATGATAACTTACGAAAGGTTTCTAATTTCACTTAATGTAGTCAGGCACAGTGTATGTATATATTATATAAAACTAGACAGTGTTTTGGAATATATTCTGTCACCTCTCGCCCTTGCTGGAATACTTCCCTCTTTCACTCAGCAGTCAACACTTTACTGAAATGCAGAGAGAATTTTCAAGGTTGCAGATTAGTGAAGTGAGAATCAACAGGGCTCTGTTAGAAAGTTGTAATGAGATGAATCCTTTATGCTACCAGAGATTATTTGAGTTAGGCTTTATGAAGCATTCTCCGTACGAATCATGCTACTTAGGCTCTATCTCTACAGAGTGAATGTTTCATATTTACATTTCCATTAAATTTAAGAGGATGTTCTCTGTGGGAGAAGCAGGGACTTAGACACAAAGGTTGTAACTATTTCTAGCCCTATCTTTGTACTCTGTAATATGGTGATGAGAAAAATTAGCATTCAGTAAATCTTATTTTATCTACGTAATGTAATGCAAGGTAAGGTAGTGTGAATTTTCCTTGAGGTTGTAGGTACTTGTGGTGGGTAGCTTATTTGTTACTTGGCTAGATTCTTTTATTGCCTTTGTGTTTGTTCCTGCATCACTTTCAAGATTGGGGCATGTGGCTCATTGGCAAGCCATGGCATGGTTGACAATCTGAGATTTTAGATAAAGTCCTGAGGGCTTGGAAATGCTCACCCACAAAGCCTTTCTCCCATGGCCTCAGTACATTTTATACTTCTACCTGTCAGAGACAGATTCCAAGTCAGAAAAAAAAATATAAAACAAGCAATAAGCTTTTAGTACCTAAGGGTTCACAGTGTCAAAAATCAACTATTATTCTTTATCCTGAGGGTAAAATCCTATAAGTGAAACGGGTATCAGCACAGGACTTAAAAGAGCTTCCCAGAATCTGGGAAAAAAAACAGCAAAATAATAAATTTAATGAACAAAGCCCCAAGCAGGAGAGAAAGGTAGGCAAAAAGATAAACATGCATTCACAAACACAAATAAAAAGCAGAGGTGAAATCTTGGTCGGTGGATGTTCCTGACTTCAGCAGGGCCAGGGTTTCACCCAGCATGGATAGGATATGACCTGTAGTTGTTAAAAATCCCCCGATGCATTCTATGTGTGGCTTTCAGTGTTTTATTTAAAGCAGAAGTGAATGACAGATATTAACTAAGGGCAGAGAGGTATTTTTCCCCAGCACCTGTTTGTTTCCTGGCTGTCAGGAGCTGTGGTGTTCCCATGCAACTGGCCTGACCTGATGCCATAGCCCACTAATCGGTGGGTCAGACTTTGGGTCTTGAACACCAAGAGCATTTCAGACACAAGGCCGTGTCGTGATAACTGCTTGTCCTCAGCAAGGAAAAGGAACAAAGTGAATATTTCAGACTGTTCCCAAAAGAACTATTCATTTGTTGATACTTAATGTATATAATCTTCGCATCTAAAGAGTGCATGTATCGCCAGGACAGGCTCTGACAGATTGGGCATTAATACAGCCTGTACAGTTTTGAGCTAGGCCATTGTAATACAGCCTCACAAGGCCCTTTATTAGATTTTCTGCAGGCCCTCTGCTGCGTTCAGTGAATGAGTGATTATTATTTCTTTTTGTTATCCCCACTTGATGTGGCCCTATGCCATATTTGGGGTGTGCTGTTCAGAGTATGTAATGAATAAAGAACTGTTCATTTCCAAATGGGTGTTTTTAAGCTGTGTTGTCCTTAGCATTGATGTACCAAGTTTAAAGCCAAAGTTGTCAACAGTAGCTATCTATTTTGAGTGTCTGTCTTGAGACATCTAGGGGCTGTTTCTTCAGAATACTGCTTATAGACTCCTCTGTGTGGAACACACAACCAGGAGACACTTGTTAGAATTCATCACTAATGAGGATCTGACTTCAGTTCTCACACAGAATATCATGTGAAAATAGTGATCACTTGTGAGAAACTCACTCTAAGTGGTAAGACCAGGGCCATATAAAATGTTTGCAGCAGAAATATGAAAAGAATCCTCTTTTATGAAGGAGACTTCAGCTCTGTCCCTTTCCTGCTTATAACCCACTTCTCCCACCACCATGTACACCGTTCTCACAGCCCACATCACCAGTGCTGTGTGCACTTTATGTCCCTCATCTCTAGGATATGGTAAATCTGGAAAATGTATGGGGAAGAGCAACAGAGGTGCTGGATTTCCCAAGCTGAGCAGTTTTGAGTTGCGTTACCCTCTGCAGTAATGCTGCTTTTTCTTGATATCTGTTCCATCACAGGTGAAATCCCATAGCCTTTATTTAGGCACCATTTTGATGAAGTATTTCCACTAAGGAAGCTATATTTGGGTGGCCTTAGCCGCATGTTTATGTATTGGTAAATGGTAAATTGGTAAATTGGTATTGGTAAAATTCAGATACTTCTGCAAGCCACTCATGGGAGGACATGGCTTTGGGAGAAGCTGGAAGATGCTCTGACTTCCTCTTGTCTTTGCACCATCCTTTTTTGGAATCCACTTCTTGTATTGCTCCATGTCTTTCCAGTCATTCAAGTACTTTGGATACCATTGGCATTTGCTTGCATCCTCTTTAATATGTGAGAGAAGAGGTCCCATGCTCAGTTTGCTTTCAGCTGCTGGTGATAGATCTTTCTGATCCTGTTCTCCCTCTTTCATCCACACCCAAGTGTGGAGGATGATGGGGCACATGGAGACAGAAGAGTGGCTAGCTAATAACAACAGTGGGCTACAGAAGGAATGAGGCAGGACAGCACATCTGAGTAGATAAAGGAATAAAATGCATGAGTATAAGGGCTAAAGGAAGTGTAGAAATGGCAGGAGTTCCTAGAGCTTGTAGACCTGAGCACTGGCATGTATTTTATGAAGTGAAACTTCTCGCTTAAGTCAGTGGCTATGACTCTGTTGACAGTAAAAGCCATCTCTAGGTCACCCTCAAGCCATGGCGCCCACAGATGGTGGGACAGCATGTTCCTTGTATTACTTCCAAGTGGATCTGCAAGCTGGTCTTGTGGCTGTGTGGGGGACAGGGTGAGTTGTGCCCCCCACCAGCCTATGGACCTCTGCTCCTGTTTGTCAGCCTTGCACAGCCACTGGCCATGGAAGTTCTGGTAGAAAAAAGAAGTCAGGATTTTGCACCATTAATTCTCCACTCATAGGTCTCTGTATTGCAGTGCCTAGCTAATTAAAATGATGCTGAGATGTGGTGAGAGAGACAGATAAAACTCTGTTAATTTATAACTTGCTAGAAATAACTCAATGCTAAAGACTTGTAATCACAGTTCATTGAAATATATGAAAATCCTTTCGGATGAAGAAAAATTCTTCTCCTATGACATGGTGCAACTCTCCAGGTGGGAGATTGGACGCAGTGAGGCAGAAAGAAACTGTGATGGCTGGCAATACAGGAGCAATCGAGGACACAGTTTTTTTCCTATTTTAAAATGGTGTGTGCTTGGCTCCAGCTGGCACCCTCAGTGATTGAACGCATAGGAGACCCCTGCTTCCAGATCCATAGCTCACTTCATTTCAATGAAGGGGATATGAAATATAGACATTAGTCTGATGAAATAAAGTGTGATGGAGAAGTAGATGAGTTGCTGTAGCTGTGTTATGATTGTAAGTAGAGTTGTAATCAGTAATTTGTGTCCAAAACCTGAGGAATGGTACGACTGTTAGAACAGTCCAAAAGGGAAGTCACAGCTGTAATGGGCTTTGCCTTACTAGTGTAAAGGAAGGATGCAGAGCATGCCATCATCTCTGAAGAGCTGTGGCCTGTTCTTGGCCTATGATGGTGCTTTTTAAGCAAATGAGTGTGGTCGGACATAGAACGTCATACAGAGTCATGAGAATGGGCTTTAATCTTTCAGGTATGTCATCTTTTTGCAGGTAGGTTTTGGACAGCAGAGTGAAAGTGAGCATGAGGGTGGGTATCCTGGCTCCAGGGAGCTCCTTTCAGCAGCTCTAGGCTAGAGCCATCTCCATCGAGAGGCTGTCCTGAAAAAACACAAAAGAAAGGCATTTCTGGCAGGGCAGAAGGTCTGAGAAGCAACCAGGACAGCTTGAAATGACTCACTTTCCTTTTCTGACCCTGGCAGTTTGTAAACAGTTTAGGATTTAAGCTATTTACAAATATAGGTAAATATATTTCTGCTGTCATCTCACAGTGACAGGGTGGAATTATCCCCATTTCACACAGCCAGAGCTGAGGCACAATAAGATCAGGGTTATATGGTCCATTTAATCTGGGTGCCCATTTTGCAATGCCTTTGGCTCAGTTCCAGAGCTTAGTAAAATCTATATATAACATGTTATGTATAGTCTCACTGGCTGCAAATACAGCCCCATGTGCTTAGTTCTGCTGCAAATCACAGGAAAAAAATGCCTAGATTGGCACACAGATAGCAAGAGAAATGCTGTCTGTGATCATGTCTGCAAAGTTTGGCTCGGGTGGAGACTTTTTTCATATGGATAGGAGCCTGTGGTATGAAGTTAGAATGCAATTGTGCATGTGCATAAGACTGCTTTTTTTCCCCCTGTGGTCTGTCATTCACTGGACATCTAAATGTCATTTGCATCAAATTACAGAGCTTTCTTTGTTAGCCAACCTTGATTTATCTCTGGAATTGCTCTGTCACATGCATTAAATAAGTCTGGTCTCTTAAGAAATTATATAGTTAACTGAAGGTTATATATGCAGAAGAGAGCAAGTTAAGACTGCATGAGGTATTTTTATTTTAGTGCTATCCAGTTGTTAAAGATAACAAAGTTGCAGAAGTAAGGATGAAATCTTTTCTAAGCCCATAAGAAGAGTTGGTGTTTAAGCCATGTTCAAAAATCCCATTTCAGATTTCTTGATTTTTCACATGACCTTATATGATCTTTGCTTTTCTGAATCTGATTTTTCTTAAACTGTCCTGAAGTCTTGCTCTTACTGCCTTTACTCCATTTGTCATCTGTGGGTATGCTCTTCCCATACCCTCTTGTCAAGGGTTAAGACTGGGCTGGCCACTAGATGAGTGACAAGATGCTCTTTATTAACCCCTCTCCCTCAAGTGTAAGGAGGCTTGCAAGAGAGGAAGGTGACTTTGATCACTGCTTTTAGGTCATCGTATCTTGCTCTGCAGTACTGTGCAGCCAGGCGAAGCAGACACTTGCAGAGCCAGCAATGAGAGAGGATATTGATTAATGCAGGAACTTACTTGTGCTGGGGGCTGGACAGGTGGGAGTGGGTCAGTCTGCATTCACTGTGTGGTGCAAGGCATGACACAACTCCGATAAGGGACATGGGAAGAAAATGTCACAGAGAACGTCTCTGAACACAATTTTGGCTTTTACTGGCTTTAAATATAAGAGAGTAATTTGCAACAGAATAAAACTGCACATTTAGCGATACCTCGTAAATATATTAACCCAGATCTTTAGAGGGAGTTTGATTGTCAGTAATACCAGCCCTGAGTCTGTCCTTCTCTATAGAGCAGATGGGTATCACATACTGCGAACATATATTATTGTCCTTCATTATCAGAAGATGCAGAATATGAACAACTGCCAAAGTGAGCAGATACAGCACACTCTTAGTTATAACAGGCTGATGGCACGGGGCGAGTCTGGTCCAGGGAACTGGATGACCAAGCCAAGTGTTTCAAAATGCTTAATTTTCTTAAAACATGATGGGCATTGCAAACAAAAGGAATAGTCATGGTTTTTAAACACAGAAGGATATAACTAAGCAGGTTTATTAGATAGTGCAAAGACCAGGTAAAACCCAATGAGAAATATATGACTAGCAAGAGAGGTTTTTAAATATTAATTCATTTGTGCATGTGCATTCGTCTGGAGAAAAGCAGGCTCAGGGGAGACCTTATCACTCTGTACAACTACCTGAAAGTAGAAGGTTGGACTTGATGATCTTAGAAGTCTTTTCCAACCTTAATGATTCTGTGATTCTGTGCACATGGCCACATTTTGTTTTAATCTCTTACTTTCCATTCATATCTACATCCATTTAGGCCTTTAAAGCAATTGTTCCTTTTCCTACTTTCTTGTCTATCAGAAGTTTGTACCCCAAATCTAAATGCCTGGTTTGGATTGTTAGAGAGCAGCCACTGCAAGTTTTTTCAGACCACTTTTATGCTTGATTTTTTTTGACTTCACATTTTCTGTCCAGAGAACTGTTGACAGCTCTCTCTCCTAGAAATTTCCATCATTTTTCAGGAGGAGGAAAGAAGGTTCTTTATGCTGTTGTGATTAATAAGTAACATAGGATAATCTATAAGCTTTATGATAAATCATACTTAAAGGAACAAGATCACACGTTTTGAGTTTGGTCTTGTCAGGATGGCAGTGTGTTGAGATAGTCCTGTAGTGGTCAGGAAGTCACTCTTCTACACCAGACTTTTAGTGGAAAATCATTCAGAAAATGAAATAAAAGTTTCATATCACATCTCACAGATGTTAATCATTAATTATAAGACCTCAGAGATGAGTGTACATTAGAACCTTCCTGCATGGTGGCCAGATGTGCTCCATTATCTATCTATCTATCTATCTATCTATCTATCTATCTATCTATCTATCTATCCATCCAAAGTTAGTTATATCTTTATTTTTCATTAGTGTAATAAATACCTTAAAATGTCACTATTTTATCTTGCAAAACCAATAAGGCCATTTTGCCATACTGCAAAATTGTGTAACACCTTCAGATTTTTGTTACAAATTGCTGTAACAGTCTGCAGCTAATGATACAAACTTAATTTCCCCCCTCCAGCACAGCTTCTACGTGATACGTTTAAGCTGTGTAATTAGTGGTCTAGATAATAAATATGTTTTTATTCAGCCTGTTTTGTTTATTCTTGCTAATGTAAGATTGTGCTTAGCAAATATAGGAACTCTGTTATTTTACCTTGTGTTTCTAAAGCTATTCACTATTTGTGTTGCATACCAGATGTCACATTAATTATTATCTGTAGACAGGAATTCCAGCTCCGCTCTAAATGTAAAGCTTTTATAAAATCATTATGCATTAAACGGTCCAAACTACTGTTATGCTTCAGTATTTTAATACTTTGAAATCTCTTCTTGTTGTTTTAGGAACACCTTGTAACTATGATTATGAAACTGAAAACTGTGAAATTTTCAGAATTAATCAGATCTGGAGATCAAATGCTACCTTCATTCCTACTTACCCCAGCTCATTGAAATTGATTTTATTATGGAGCTTCAGCTTTTTCACTTTCATTTGCTCTCTGAGATACCTGTATACAAATCTGTATACAAAAATAAAGTAGTTAATTCTTGCAGATCTTCACACTTAGAGCACATTTTGTTTTGTTGTAAAAAAAAGCAAAATTTGGCCTACAGTCTTTATACCTTCAGCATATGGTGGTTTATACATGTATTTTCATCCCTTAAAAAGCCAAACTTTTTCAAACTCAGCCTCTGTAAGCACTTTTAATTGATCTTTTCAATCAGTAAGAGACTTGGGGCTCTTCTCACTTCAGCTGAGGAAGAGAAAAAAAATGGACCATGGATAGCTTTCTGGAGTGAGCTTGTTATTTCACAGTTAGCTCATCTGCTCAGCTCTGCTCTTCAACAGAGCAATTTAAGCAATAAATTTCAGTGCTCTGAAGAGCAGTACATTTCAGTGCCATGATTCGGTATCTGAAGGGGACCTACAAGAAATCTGGGGAGGGACTTTTTACAAGTGCTTGTAGTGATAGGATGAGGGGTGAGGGCTTTAAAGTGAAAAAGGATAGATTTAGATTGGAAATCAGGAAGTTCTTCCCTATGAGGGTGGTGAGGTACTGAAACAGGTTGCCCAGGGAAGAAGTTGTGGATGCTCCATCACTGGATGTGCTCAAGACCAGGTTGGATGGGGATTTGAGTAACCTGGTCTAGTGGGAGGTGTCCCTGCCCATGGCAGGAGGGTTGAAACTAGATGATCCCTTTAAGGTCCCTTTCAACACAAACAATTCTATGATTCTGTGTATTTGAGGCAAGTGTACTTAAAGAGAAAACCTAAAATTGCTAACATTTGTAAAGGAGCCTTTAATCTTATTCCATTGAAGCAAAATTTGTATTCCACTCACTCAGAAAATACTTTAGGAGCAAGATGGCTTGGTAGGTCATTCCTCAGCAGGGCTTTTTAAGAAACCAAAGTACTTGATTTCACTGGTAGCATAGGTCATTAACTAGGAATGAAATGGAAGTAGCAGCCAGCTTGCCCAATCAGTGAGTTTATGGGGGGTGATGGAAAGACAACTCTGTACGTACTTTGGTAGACCTCAAAATCAGGCTAGGACACGTAGTCTCAGAAGGTTCATGCATGCATTTTTCACACTCGAGTAAGGTCCCAAGTCAAGTTATTAAAATCAGAATGTTTATTATTGTTTGGATTTTAGTGAAGAACACAAGAATAGCAGCAACTGTGGATTATGCCTTTTCAGATAATTGGGTTTAGGTAACTGGCAAAACTACTGGGTGTATGTAGGATACGTTCTACTAAAAATGATGGTCTTAAAGCTAGGCAATCTTTTTTTGATAAAAGTAAGAAACATGCCAAGTGTTGTTCAGAGTTCAAACTGAACTCAGCAAGCACAGAGAGCTCCATGTAACTGAATTAATTTTCATTTTCTCCAGACTTGTCTCTTACTGATTTTAGCTGAGATTCATAGCAAAATCAGAAATTCAAAATGCTTTAACAATACGATGTAGGTCACTTACAGTAGTTATGGACTGTCAAAAATGGAGGAGCCAGAGGACCTGTTCTCAGGAGATATCCAGTGCAGATGTTTTATTTCAATCTGTTACTGATGTCAGGGTTCACAAGCATGTGTGTCCTTATCCCAATCTGGCCAGTAATGATTTTGCTGATCACTACTTAGGGTGATATCACTGATCACCAGTTCTAGTTGCAGTATAATATCATGTATTGGCAAAAAGTAGGTATGAAGAAGGAACTGACTTTCTATTTCACTACATTTGCAGTTTTTACTGAAAAAAAAAATCAACAAGGCAAAAGCAGTGTATGAGTAACAAAATCACACTTAATTTCTGAAGCTGATCCAGAGGAGTGCTGGCATTGCAGGTGTCTAATATGGAACTGCAAATTGCTGAATAGTCTCAACCACTTCCAGCCATCATCAACCCAGACTGCAGGGCAAGGAACACAAACACCAGCTCTAGTCATAACTACGTGGCAGAGCAGTGTGATTCTTTTTCTGGAAGAAGAGGTTTTTCGAGATGGTTATGAAATTATTTCATTTGTATCAAAAGCAGAATGGTGTCACAGCAGACTGTCTACTGGAAATTGAAGTCAGAGTAGTGCTGGGTATGGATGAGTTAGCTTTAACAGGGTAGTTTAAGCTGATCCTGACCTTTTACTCCTTCTCCTTTCTTCCTTTACTAATTTTTCTCCTAAAGGAGAGAAACACATCATTGGTTATAATTGTATGTTATAATTCTTGTAATTACATTAGATCCTCAGAAGTGACTCATCATATTATGAGCACCAGCAGAATTAACTATCATGAACAGAGAAATGTTTTTAACCCAAAATATATCATTATATCTGAGTTATAAACCTTTGAAATGAAACAATTGTCTTAAAAAGCTTACAGTCTACTAGTAGCACCAATATCTGCCTCTATAACAAGAACAAACAGCTACAGACAAAAAAATACTTGTTATATTAAGTTATGTCAAACTTCTATAGTACCAATTTGGAAAAAAAAGCAAGATGTTATTAGACATTGTCTTAAAGTTTGTCAGTTGAAAAAATGAAACAGCATGAATGCAGAGGTTCCTAATCTGGAAAGAAGAAGTCTGTGAAATGAAAACCAAATGTATCCTGTGCAGTAACAATATCTGAAAGAGTTTGAATGCCTGTGTGTGTACATATATACATGTATGAGCATATACTGCCTGGGCTTAAATAACTCACACATACAGAAGATACTATAGTACTTAAAATTTTCTTCCTTTTTCATATATAAAACTAATTGCAAATTATTTCTTTTTGTTCTTCTCACAGCTGAATTTTTATTCCTCTTGTGGGGTGTTTATCTCTGCTATGCAGTGCGGACAGTCCCATCAGCATTTCATGAGCCACGTTATATGGCTGTTGCAGTTCACAATGAGCTCATTATCTCTGCTATATTCCATACAATTAGGCAAGTGATCTGTAGATCTAGTAATTAACTGTTTATCTTTGAGGTTTAATATATGTTACTTAAAATGGATGAATGGGATAGGATGCATAATGGAAGATCTCATAAGTATTTAATTCTGCAACTTAAGTGATTACTAAACTTAAAACTGTTCCTATAGGATTCAAGAATATGTATGATCACCTTGCTAATTGTATAATTAGGGGTTTTGTCAGTATAGCTCGCTGATATGTTCTTGGATCAAAATTCAGTATACATGATAAATTAGATATAGCAAAACTACTCTCTGTCTTCAGTCATCTGCATACTGCTCACTGGTTTGTATCCCTAGAAAAACAGCAGGTAAGAATGTTGGTTTATGTGAACTTTTCCTGATGTGTAACAAATTGACAAGGTGCAGCTGTACGTTAAGATAATTGCACTGGTTTGTGTATGAAGCATAGTGTTCTATATGCTGACATAAAAAATTGTTATGCATATGATGCTGTAATAGTAATATAAAGCACGTTTCGTATAAAGTTAAAAATTAGCTCTACATACTTGTAAATTATAAGAATAGCAACAAATAAATAGGAGTCTTTGCCAAAGCTCCATTAAAATTACTATATATGCCTTTCCTACAGAGTACCCTGTAAAAATGAATTGGTCCTAGAAAATTCATTATAGGATAGCATGAATTTCATCTCGTGCTGTAAGAGTTTCTTATGACATTCTCACATCTCCCTTTGCCTCCTGACAGACCTTATCTACTGAGATATTTATTTTTTTTCTCCATTGACAGTCTTCATATGCTCTTCTCTGTTCCTTGATCTGTCTTGGAACTCAGATTTTCTGAGTAAACGTTAGCAAAGTGAACCTTTTATCTCCATTCCTTCCAGGTGCTCTTTTCCCTTATCATTGTTCTAAAGTTCAATGCACTTTTCAGGCTTGTGAGTCTTTGTTTCCCTCACCTTTTCCTAACCCCATATCTCAACAGCCACATAGTAAAAATCCTTTTTTTAGTCCCTAAAGCAAACAACTGCAAAAATGTTTAAAATTGGCATTTGATGGAAGCATTTTTCTTTTATTCCCTGATAGATATAAAATTCAGTTGCAATACTTTTGATTAATATGCCAGCTTCTTGGTCAAAATTTTCCCCCATTAATTAATGTTCCTAAGCCATATTTTGGGCCATGTTAGAAGACACAGTTCAGTGCATAAGGAGGACTGTTATGTGGGCTGCAAATTTCTTTTAACAATAATAGAAGAGGATGAAAGTAATCTTGGATTAAAGAGAGGAGGGAAAGGGAAAAATATGGCATTTTAATATATGCTACATGAAGGAGAGACAGAAAGATTAGGTCTTTCAGTTTATCCTGTTGAGGTTCGTGTTCCTTCAGCCTAAGGGCTGCTGATTTTGGTTGTCCTTATTTTTTAAAAAATGTACATTTTGTATTGATTCTTTGCCCTGTGTCTGATACTTGTTGGTTTGTTGAAGAAATAACGTGTCCTGCTTATGGATAGGAATGAATGCACTGGAAGTATATGATCTGTCCTGAGATTATGTCCATTACAAAAGTCTTAAAAGTCTTAATCCAGTCTCTTTGAAGTTCACATTTCCTTATTTTTCCTTTTTTTTTTTTTTTTCTTCTGTCTTCCCCACCAAGTTCTGGATGTAACAGAAAGAGCATAAAAGTAAGACTCAGATTTATATGACATATCTGAGTTGTCATGAAGTTGAAAGCACTGGAGCCTTGAAGGACATCTATCACAAGGCAGCCATCCAGTCTGAAAAACTCCCGAAGCTCATATAAGATTGATGTGAGCACTAACTAAAACCTTGAGCCATTTGCATTTTGTTTTCCTTTAAAAATATTACTCCCATTTCAGAAACAGAAGTTTCTTCATTATATTCAGATTCACATAGCTTTAAATTCCTGCATTACTCTTTCTCTTGTATTACTAAGAAAAGAAAAAATATATTGAATAAATCTCATTCAAATAGAAACCCCATCTCTGCTAGGTCTGGATGGCTACTATAAATGCATTTTGGCTTTTAAGGGTGGAGCGTGGATACCTTAATCAGTCAATTCACAATTAATACAAACAAAAAAACCTTCACTGAATTTGAAGGTTGGGGTTGTTAAGGGTTAGCCATATCCAGTGAGAATCAGGACCTGGGAGCTCTCTCCTGTCTCTGTGTGATGAATGTGGCTGATGCTGTTTCCATTTGCAGGCCTAGTGAGACTGAGCACATGCACTGCAGTGCAGTCACGCGCAACACGCTCTGGCCACGTGGTCCATTGCAGGTCCAACACAAACAGCTTAGCCCTGTTCTTCCTCTGCCAGCTGATCATCTTCCTCAGTGAAACGTGCACCCTGAGTACATTCACAAGTGCACTACTTTCACACATCCTTCAAATACAAGCACAGTTCTTAAGCCAGTCCAATATCCATCTTTGGGTTTGGGGCCCCATACCCAGTCATGGGCTGAGACCTTGGGTCTTCCCAGAAGCGGGTCTCCCACATGCTGACTAGTACTGCCTGAAGTTTGCTCATGGATTGGACATAGATGCACAGCGTAGAGAGTGAGATCACACAGACAGTGGGAGAATAACTTAATAAGAAGCTAGATCACCTGCAGTTATCAGGTACAGGGTTCAGTCGGTGACAACTTGCTTACATGTCACTAGCCACTATAATCCTCCCTTCTTTCCATGTCTGTTCTTCCCTCATCTAACTTGGCCTCTCTCCGTCTCTGTCCTTGGCTTCTCCTATATAAGCAACCCACCTTTTTTCCTGTTGGTCCCAGTTTTGCTACATCTGTACTTAACATTGGTATTTCTGACAGCATTAGCTAGATAATAACAGCCTTATATGCTGTTACTGACATGGTTATATTGGTACCACTGACCATGCAAGTTCTACTGCCCCAAAGACCCCTAATGCTCCCTTCGATTCCCTGTGAGGTTTGGCCATCTTTTGAATGAGTCCCTCTTAACCACCTCTGGAATCCTGCCATCCCTCACGGCACTGTCTGGAACTTTCGTTCACTTCTCACTCTATTATTTGTTACATCCATCAGTTTCTCATGTCATCTTCCATAGTTCTCATGTTGTGTTCAGGCAGCTAAACCTCAGGCCTGAGCCTCGTATCCCTGTACACCTCAACAGCCACACTTTTGTAAGAAATAATATTTTATTGTGTTCATGAAATATTTCATTTGCAAAGTATTAAACAAGAAACAAAGACTGTATTATTATGGCCAGTGTTTTATGCCAGACTATTTCTGTTAACAAAAGCTTCTGCAAAATGTGCATCTGTGGACTTGGATACATTGCAAATGTCTTTTATATCTGATGATTTTTGTAAACCTGCAAATTACAAGCCAGTGGTAAATCCCTTCATCCACTGTGCTGCCTGCCATTTCTGTCGTTGGGAGCTCGCTAAAGCAGATAAGTCAAGCGTGCTCCAGCTACCTTTAACTGCAGTCCTTGTTCTACCACTCTTTTAGAAAGCTCAGCAAGGAGCTGATTCATTTGGGAGGTTCAGCCACTCATTCCCCAGCATTCACAAGGCTCTTGGGTCCTGCAGTATTGAGCTGGGCGGTCCTGCAATCAAGACCATTTCTCTGCTCCCTCACCAAAATGCATTCCAGTTCAGTTCTCTCTTTCATGGCTTATCAGCCTCACTCTGTAGCTGAAATCTACGGGCATCCTGTATTTTTGAAGTGCATTGCAATTTATCGTAGTACCTGTGCTTACACAACCTTGATATATGTAAACTGCCATAACTCAGTTCAGGCCAAAGAAGCTGTGACAATGTAAACTTCCAAAAGATCCAGCTAAAGAGAGTGAGAATGATGGAATAGGCAATATCCTTTAGGTCTATCGTTTCTTTTTATATTTGGGGTTGGATTGTTCTGTTGGTTTCTGAGTTATTTTGGAATTGTGGTGTATAAGTAAAGCATGTGTGTCTAATTTTTAGTCTGTTTGAAAGCAGTACGGAATAAAACTGGTTGTGTTTGTCCTTGCAATGAAAAGAATCCTAAGGAATATTAAGAATGTTAAATCTAATACACTGGAGAAATGGCAGTCAATTGCAACCCTGAATTCTATTTTCAGATTCATTCTTGCTTCAAGACTTCAGTCTGACTGGATGCTGATGCTGTTCTTTGCACACACACACTTGACTGTGACAGTCACTGTTGGGCTACTTCTGATCCCTAAGGTATTTGAGTCTCCTCTCTCATTTCTTTTGCCAAGACTGAGGAAGATAAATACTGCTATGCAGAAGCAATGTTGTATAAAATTAGCAAGTAACTGACAGAAAAAGATGATGTAAAATTTGGCTATGTTATCTAAAGAGATTGGGGTTTTTTTTTAATTTTCAAAGCTCTTATACATTTTCAAAGATTCTTTTTTTCGGCTTTCAAATTCCAGAGGTTTAAAGTACTTACTTAAAATTGTCAGGTGATTAATACAAGAAGGAAAGAATCCTGCCTAATGATGCTTATTTCAGGTATGTGGCTGACTGTGCTGCTGCCAGAGTTAGCAGAGATTGGACAAAGAGTTCAGATGAGGGCATAGAAAGGCTAGGACAGACTGTTAAACAAAACTGGAATGAAGAGCTTGGACTAGCCATGAGATAGAGAGGTTGCAATTTTAAATTGGGCAGTTTTTACAGGCTGAAAAATGAGAGCCTTTGGCAAGTCAGGGCCTGGGAGGGCCAGGTGCTATATAGCGAGACAGACATGGCCCATGATATGGAGCCAGGAATGGTGCTGGATAAGATGATCAGCTGGGGGGGGGAGGACACAAGAAGATGGAGGACAACAGGAGACAGGGAAGAGAAGAGACAGAGCTCTGAGCACTGCAGCACACCTCCCGTCCAGCTCTGGAAGCAAAGCAACAATATGTCAGTCTCACCAGGAGCAGGAGAACTGCAGGCAGCTCCACCTGCCTCTAGCACCAGTCCACCGGATTTGACTGGAGCTTTCTTCTTAGACAGCACCCCAGCAAAGTGAATGATTTTATAATGGCTTTTGAAATGACCATTAATATTAAGAAGTCGAGAGTCAAAGAGAACAGTAAAGGTGAAAACTACATCTGAAGGAAGGACATCAACCAGTTCAAGTTGATACAACTTTCAGGTTAATGAAGCTGCTGTTCCTGTCTTTTGCCTGTGTGTCAGAACAGGGTGTGCTGTCAAATATACACCCATTAAGAAGTCATAACAAGGGGACACATTGATGCAGCCTTAGTATTGAATAACCTCGTTTTATTTTAAATTACTTTTCTGGCTTTTAGCAACGATCTTACTGTTTTCTATTTTATATTCATATATTTTACCACACATCTTCAGAGATGTCGTTCCAGACTAATCTAGAAAATTTGTTGACCTTTCTGAAGCTGACTCATAACTACTCATCCACATTTCAAGTTTTACCTTATTATCCGTGTAAGACTACCCAGACTTTTCTTCCAGCACAATACAGAATTCAGGGAACTGAAAGAAGATTCACAAGGTTTAGTTCCATTCATAAGTTTTGAGGCCAGGTAACTGTGGGGATGATAGTAACTATAGAAGAGTGAATCAATCTGAATAAATAGGTGAAAACATCTCTCCAACTTTTGATCTGAGCACCTGCTGAAACTTCGAAGAGAGAGATTAACTCATCTCCTTTTTTATTTGTTTCCTTCCTAATTTTTCTCTCTTTTTTTGCCACCTTAACTCTCCCTTTTCAAGGTTAGGATCTAAAATGTGAGAATTGCTTTCTACAGGATTATTCAACAGCATGGAATACAAAACACAGTCATATGGTTTTAGCAGCCTGATTGGAAATACTGGCTGAAAGCCTATTTCCATACTAGCTTAATTTAAATGTAATTGAAAGAGGTTTCAGATAAGCATAAAAATAAGTGGAGGGTTTTTTCCTTATGGAATTCTCTAAAGTTCATTGAGTTAAGCCATCATTAGTAAGATTTCCTTCCATACAATACTCATATTCTGTAGGACACTACTTACGCCAGTGATGCTTATAGCTAGTATTCTGAGTTCAGAAAATCACATGAAACTTACAGAAGAATTATAGTGCCATAAAAACTGTTGATGTAAACTCTCACGGTGATATTGAAATACATTTTTGCACTGATGGTGATATCTTTTTTGTGAATACTTATTGCAGTTTTCACATTCAAGCAATAACCCAAGAGATGATATAGCTACAGAAGCTTATGAAGATGAGCTTGATATGGGTCGATCTGGATCCTATCTGAACAGCAGTATCAATTCAGCATGGAGTGAACATAGTTTGGATCCTGAAGATATTCGGGTATATATAACTCATTTAAATAGCATTTGTTTTTAAGAACAGCACTTTTTCCTACTAGTAAACTCTGAACTGCATCCATTTGACTTTTTTTGCAGATACCAGCTGAAACAGGCGAGCTTAGGTCTCTCAGTGATTGTGCTATCAGGTCATGTAAAATCTCATGGAAAATATTCACTAGTGTGAAGAGAAGCTGCACTACTAGTTGTAGTAAAAGACATACTGGAGGCTAAAGAGGAGGAATCAACAGCAAGAGCTGTTTACTAGTTTACATAGGCTCTTTGAATTATCTTGAAGTGCAAATAGGATTTGGTGTCAGTGTGATTAGGCATTTGTGTATAACATGCACATAACTATACACAATTATGTAACATAAAATTTTAAAAACACATGATTAACAGAAAAAAACTACTTTATTCCTGTCTTGCATGATAAAAGGGCTTGTGCTCCCAGAATAAAGAATAGCTATAGAATTCATCAGGAAAACATACACCACAGCATTGTGAAATCTGAAACACACAGCATGAATGTATAGGAGTTGTGCACACTGTATGATGGTAATGTGTTTGTGCACAATGCATATTGTGAATTAGAAAAGACAGTGAAGTAAGTTTAATGCCATTTTTAGAGCAATGGGCAGGCTGCTCATTTGACTGGATTCACTCTGTACATACTAGTTTTGCCATTCACTTTCCTTTGCAGGATGAGTTGAAGAAACTATATGCCCAACTTGAAATCTATAAAAGGAAAAAGATGATTGCTAATAACCCACATCTCCAGAAAAAAAGGTGCTCTAAAAAGGGCTTGGGGCGCTCAATAATGCGACGTATTACAGAAATCCCTGAAACAGTCACCAGGCAGTGCTCCAGGGATGAGAAGGACCTCATGGAGCACAGTGCTGTGAAGAACATGGCAACACTGAAGAAAAACCCACAGGATTCCATGAGTTCTGTGAAGCCAAAAGAAGAGACTTTGAAAAACAGAGTCTTTTCCTTAAAGAAGTCCCACAGCACTTATGATCATGTTAGGGATCAAACAGAAGAACCGAATAGCTTAACTACGGAAAGCACAGAAGTTATAGCTGCTGACAACTCACTTCTGGACTCCTTGAGTGGTAACAAACTGACCAAAAACGCTCCTGAAAAAGTTGAAGCTGTCTCCACTGAATCAGTCCCTTTGGTGTGCAAATCAGTAAGTGCACATAACTTAAGTGCCGATAAGAAGCCTCTGCATCCAAGAACATCTGTGTTACAAAAATCCCTCAGTGTTATTGCTAGTGCCAAGGAAAAGACTCTGGGACTAACGGGTAAAACACAAAGTCTAGAAGAAAGCACTAAAACTCACAAATCTCAGCAGAAGGGTAAGGAGGCCAGCAAAAAGCACTCAGCCTCTGAGAAAGGGGAGCATAAGGATTCCCACCGGAAGAACTCTACCCAGTCTGAGGAAACAAAGAAAAACCATAAATCTGGGATTATGAAACAGCAAAGGGTTATTCAAACACCTGCAAATCCAGACACAGGCACAGGTAAGTCTCTGCACAAGGACAATTTCGACATAGGAGAAGTTTGTCCTTGGGAGATATATGACCAAACTCCTGGTCCTGTGCCTTCTGACTCTAAAGTTCAAAAACATGTGTCTATTGCTTCCTCAGAGACAGAGAAAAACCACCCTTTCCAGCCAAAGGGGAAGACTCATCAAAAGCTGAAGACAGCTGAGGAGTATCAGCAGTCAAATCAAAAGAATTCAGAGAAGGTGGAGGCAGCCACTCGGGAGACACAAGAGCATCTGGTCTTTGAAAATGAGAAAAAACAGTCAAATTCCAAGTCTCAGGTCTCCCCTGGGCTGAAGTGTGAGAATGTTAATAGCTATACGCCTAATACCTGTGCTGGGGAGTGGGAGGAGCTACCCCAGAAAGCAGTGGAAAAGGAAAAGCTCAATAAATTGGCAGAACAGAAAAAGAATGCCTCTTCTGAGGGAAACGTGCTTTCATCTGACTCCCGTAAGCCAAGTAGTTACTTACAGCAACCTTTAGCTTCTCGAGCTGAAGTCTGCCCTTGGGAGTATGATACACCAGATTTACCAAATGCAGAAAGAAGTGTAGCTTTATCGAACACCTCTGCTATAAGTGCAAATAAAACAGCAACACCTCGAAAATAAGAGGCTTTTGAACTGAGGAGAGTAGCAACATTGAGAAGAAAGACAACAGGAAAAACAGAGGGGACTTAGGCCAAAAGGATCTGAAAATTCCTAAGGAGCATCACTTAAATCAAGGGAATCAGCACTACAATTAAGTAGGAGTTAAGCAAAGTAAATTATCATTAATGTTGTTATTATTTATTTGTTGAGTGCCAACAATGTGATTAGCAGTGCCCAGAATATGGTCTCTGCTCAAGGATTTTACTGTGTCAATGAAAGAAACCTGCCTTTGTGAAATCAATCCTCTTTTAAAAGAAAAAAAATAAATAAATGGTGGTAACAAACGCACAGTGTAGATCTTAACTGAATTACTTCTGAATGCCACAACTGGCTTTAACTTGCCCTTGGGGACTTTAAAAGATCCAGCAGAAGTAGGGCACAGAAAATGTCCTGATGGCAAAAGGGGTATCAGTGAGCAGCTTATTAAAATGACGACTCTTCACTTTATGTATTTAATCTAGATAGCACTGCTAACTCAATGCATCCCAAAAATACATTTTCTATAATGATTGCTCTCATTTTCTTATGACTCTGTGTTTAAGTACATTGTTGTGTCTCATATTAAAGCATTCCAGATTGTATAATTTTTGCAAATAACTTTGATATTATGTGACACAACAACACATTTATGCAATCTGCAGATAACTTTCTTCTAATCGCAAGTTTATCCATGCTGTAGACTTTTGTTTCTATATAGAATTGCAGTAATCTTTCACTGGCTATGGAAGCTGTAATTCATATTGGGAAATTCCTTTGGGCTTTGGAGATTTTTTGGGTTTTTTTTCCTTTCCTGTGATTTATATAGTGATTTTTGTTTGTCTGTTTACTCTCTGTTATTTATAGTTTGATACTGTATTATTCAGGGGTTTTATACGCGGTAAATTACTTGTTATGCATTTCCCTGTTAACGCTCATAGACTTTGTTAATAGTGGAAATTCAGTCGTCTTAGCTGCATATTCTGGTAAGTCTTAGGACAACTTATCTGTTGTTTGTTACTGATTGGAAAATACCATCTAACAAACCAGAATTCTTACTTTAAACATCGCTGGTGATGATCTGGTTCAGTATTTCATGCTGACAACATCCTGCTAAATAAGACAAGCAAGAATGACAATGAATATACCCCAGAACTGACCACCTATTTTACTAAAACCTGACAACTCTGGAAAACATATTAGCTAGTTCATATAGAACAACGGTGTACTGTTTATCCCTGTTGGCAAACCTCAAAAAATCAGCCTTCTGAGTGAGGAGAGAGATCCAGAATATTACTCTTCCCCCATATATGCAATTGTAAGAGATAGTGGGAATGGAAATGATGGGATCTCTCTCCCACTCTACAAAATGCTTTGATTTTATTTTTTTTTAATTTATTTATACATACATTTGCAGTCAAAGTTAAACGTTTAATACAGTGCTAATTTTCAGTAATAGCTACACTTCTCATCACGCATATGAGCTTAATTCATAGATGGCCCATTCACAACTATGAGTATCACTAGCGGTTCACCATCAGGGCCTGAGGACATACTGTATAAAGATTCTGAGGTGTATCACTAATACCAATAAAGCCTCAGCCATCTAAATGCAGTACCAGTAAAGCACTCTTCACTAGAACTGGCTATACATACAGTACTCCAAAACTAAGACAGCTCAGCCCTAAAGAACTTGTGCAGTTTGAGAGAAGTGTTGGGATTCAGTGAAGGAACATGAACTGAAGATGTTTAAATAGAATGTGTTGTTTTATATATAATATATATTTATATATGTTTAATATATATATAAAATGTCGTATCTAATACACACATGCACATACACGTATGTAGTATAAACTGATTTTGTGGCATCATAGAAAAAGTGGCTTAAGATAAAATGCAGTGAGCAGAGAGACTTAGACAAGCTGGGCATGAGGAGGACTTTTTTTTGTCCTTTAGAAAGGACAGGAGTCTATGGGCATTTCTACACTGACAAATCAAGGTGGATCTGATCTTCCTACTGCCTCTGCTAAGCCCAAACCTGTAACGTGCTGACACCTGAGCCAGCTGGGTGCAGGTCAGCTCAGGGCTCTTTGCTGTCTGCACACACTGGCCTCGCTTATAAATTCTGCTCATCAGCTCCAGACTAAAGTGGCCGAACTGCCCAGCCAACCCAGTTAGCCTAGATGGTGCACAATCCAACCATAGAGACATGCTGACTTAGGTCTTTGCTGCCCTGTGCTTCTCTTGCTCTCCCACCCCTCTTTTATAGGGGGTAGGTATGGCCAAGGAGGTCTTGTCTCTGGCTTCAACTCACGTTTTCTGGCTGGGACTCTTGCAACGCAGAATCCCTGTTCACCCATGAAAGAGAATCAGGCCTCTGAGTCAGGGTGCTTTGGACATCTGTTCACCCACTTTGCACACACAGTGCCAGTGGCATCCTACATGCAGCTCAAATCCAACTCTCTGCCTAGTGTGGAAAAGAGCTGAGGTTAGACCCAGTGCACGCAGATTCTCCCTTCCCAGACACTCATAGGATTTGTCAGTAACTTTTCCATTAACTTAGTAGGATTTGATCAGCTCTTCAAAGAGAAAGTGAGCCTAAATTTCCCTGCACAGAAAGAAGTCCATCGTGGGGACACAGCTTTCTCAGTGTCCTCCAGAAGCCCACTGACCCCGTGTGCAGAGAGATACACAACTTTAAACTTCCTGAGTGTCTCTTCTACCCCTAAAGGGAGGTTCTGCAGCCTATCTTAGCAGTGGTTTGCGTGAATGGGGTGGGAGGACAGCTTATGGCAGGTCACCCTGACTCAGTAATGGGAGTCAGCAGTTTGTTGGAGCTGGGTGCTGAGGTTAGAAGTTGTCATCCATAGAGGAGCCATGGAAGGAGATGTTTATACATTCTCACTGCCTCTTGAAGACAGTTGGTCACAAGGAGCAGGCAGGCACCATCCCTGGCGCCCTTCCTCCTTTACCTGGGAGCCAAGTGAGGACACTCTGCCCCTGCCCTGTTCTGCAGCAGCCTTGTCAGGGTGTGCACCAAGGCTAGGGCATCCACAGCAGCAAAGTGTCCGCACTACTGTGTGGACTAGTGCACTACTGTGCACTAATGTCCGCACCACTGCCCCTTGCATCACTGGCAGGATCAAGCCCTTCATGCATGACTGTATTTGTTCTGTCACTATCAATCTACAATTCCTTGCTCATCTTGTTTTCCCTTTCTTTTTTAAAAGATAACTTCATTACAAACATGGAAACAAAGCCCATTCCGTGGTTGGTGTAAAACAGCCCAGCTGCACAGCAAGCAAAAGAATGATGGCTGATTTACCAGGGAAGGCACTGGCTCATAGATCCTTGTTGGGGTTTTCTTTGATCCTCACCCTTTCCCTCACTTCTTAAAAAATATCTGTTCTGGTTCTTTAGGCTTGTTGTAGTCCCATCTCCCAAGACTGATACAATTGGAGAACTTTATCTTAGAAAGCTAAAAAGCTTTCCCCAGTTTATTTAGCAACTGATATTTGGGCTACAGATTCCATTGGATCTTAAAATTCTTTCGCACTTGAGAAAATAAGGGGCCAAACTTCACTCAACTATTCTATTCTATTTCACTATGATGCTGCTGGAAACATTGCTTACTGAAGACATACTAAGTTAGACATAAATAATGTTCTGTATTTCATAGATTTTTCTCCACCAGCATATACTGGCTAGACTGCTTAGTTGTCTTTTACTGGAGTTCCATTGTCATTATTCAGCCAAGAGAAGTGCAACTCTAGAATTAAGATGTTTTCTAGCAGATCTGTTAAGAGAAAAGATGATAAACACTAAGGTCACAAACATTTGCTAGGTTGTCCTTCTAAATGCATGTGCAAGCTGCATTTCTCCTTTATTTCTAAGCCATGGTTTAAAAATAATTAGATTCATACCAATCTTATTAGACTTGTATAATTTATGCAAGATTATACGCTTTAAAATATAAATCAGTACACACCTATCATCAGCTTTGGTGGCATCATAGACCTGAAACCGGACAATACTTTTATATTTGCTCTCCTTAGGCTTTTGCATGCATGTAACAACAGGCAGGCCTGAGAAAACACTGCCTTTTGACTTTTAACATTTTAGCTACTCCAAGTTGTAGAGTATATAAAGCTGTAAGTCTCTTCACTTTATAATGTGGTTCTTATAACAATGCTATCTGGCAACCAACAGCATCCACCATGAAATACTTGATAGATTTATGTTGTAATGTGTTGCAGCATGTAAATAATGTAACTTCTCTGCAATAAAAGCACATTTATATGAAATCCGTCTGCAGGCTTTTGTGTTGTGATTTTCTGAAGTCATTACCAATTCAAACTAAACAGGTTTCTCATCAAACTTGTAAAATAACTAACAATGACTTTTATGGCTTATAGAGCTCATCACATCATTAGCATTTTCCAGATTTTCCTCATAGTTTCTTGACATTGATGTTTAGACTAGGTGTGTACTGTGTTCAGGATTTCACAGTAAGGAAATAGCTCTCTTTTCTCAGTGAGATCAAAATTGTAGGGACCATGCTATATTCTCATGAATGTAATGGCAAATAGAATGTTAGAAAATATTAGGAAATAAATAGATAGCTTTTTATGATGTCATTGTAAAAATCTTACAGCTCATCTGTACTGTCTGTGTGCATGCCTGGATTCCTCATCTAAAATACATGTCTAAAAGATACAGAAAAGGTACAAAGAGTGGTAGCAAAGATCATGAGAGACAGAGAATGCCTGCTGGGTAAGAGGTGACTAAATGAACTGCAACTCCTTTACCTTGGGAGAGAGATGACAGAGAGGGATGATACCTATTTAAAATTACAAACGGTCCAGAGGTAATTAGGAAACCAGTATTTGCTGGGTTTTGTCATGTGGGGATACAGAACACCCAGGGCAGCTGTCATGCAGCAGTTTAAAACAAATGAAGTTTTCTTCTACATATGGCCTTAATAAATTGAGCTGCTCATTTTCAGAGTGCTGTGGATATCATGAGTTCAAAAAGCATTGAAAAGGTCATGGAAGAGAAATCCATCAAGATCCCTGAACACGGTGGATACAAGACTCCTAAATCCCTAAGCTGTAGATGGCTGATGAGTGGGAGAATTGTCTTTGCATAATCACCTAGTTTTCATTCCATAATCACCCACTGCTGAATATGGTGCCAGATGAGCATTTCACCCAGCACCACCTTTGAATGTTCTTAAGTCTGCATGAATACAGATAGTTAGGCTCAATTAGTTGCTTTTCTGTTGTCATGCCTGTTTTTTTAATGACCTGTTATTGCTGTAGGAGTTCTGGTAGGTTCTTGCACAGGCCGATGCATATATTCACTTGTCCCTTTCTCAGTGCCTCCTGGGTTGCAACCCTGCTGTTTGGGTAACCAGTCTGAGTCATGGTATCAGGCGTAACGGGGACATGAGTGGGAGACAAGGGGAAGGGAATTGCTAACATTCAGTAAATGAGCTGTGTACAAGTCCCTCGTAAGCAAGAAGTCCAGATATCAGGAAAGTCTGAGGCCTGGAGATTTTCCTCTGAACCAGTTCATGGGGCTCAGCTCAGACCTAGGTAAGCTTTGCTCTAGGCACAGGGTGACAAAACTAATAGTGGCCTTCTGAGCTCCAATTCTGACAATTTCATAGCTTTTAAGACATGAGGGAATGAATTCCAAAGTTTTGTGGCTTTGGAAATCATGCACAGCTGTATTTTCCATTTTCCTTTTGCTTCTCCTATTATAAAAGATGTTTCATTTGAGAGGAAACTGTGACTGGGCCTGCCCAGCCCTGAAAAGCTGGGCTGGGGGAGGGGGGTAGTCCCACCAGCAGCCTGCTGGCACTCATGGGGATAGTATCGAGAAGACAGTCAGGCTCTTCACAGTGCTGCATGGTGGGAGGAAGAGAGACAAAAGGTTTAAATTCAAACAAGAGGCTTGGACGGGATATTCAGAAAGCGTTTTCACCATGAAAACAGTGGAGGAGGTTACTTAGAGGTCGCTGCAGTTCCCATCCTTGGAGCTTTTCATGAACCAACTGTAGAAAGCCCTGATATTGTAGCTGACCTTAATCAGAGCATCATGTTGGACTGGAGACCTACTGAAGTCCTACCCGAATTATCCTATCTTCCTATGAACAGTGTTCACTGCTAGAACATGTTCTTGATATCCTCCTTTTGAAAGCCTGTAAATGGATATGCCAGGCAACTCCTGCCTGAACTGTACAGGACACATAGTCATTTATACAATATGTAACTGTGGGCTCGCCCTCTTAACAAACACCAGCTGCTGTAATGGGAGAGGTATTTTGCTTTTCTTCTGATCCCCGTAGCCCAGAGTGATCATGGTGACAAAGTGAAGAAGGAAATTATTTTGTTGAGAGCTGCTTGGGTAGGACAGTTGTAGCTGCCTGTGTTGAGTGAGTGCTTGACCTGGTGCACAGTTGAAAGAGTATCTTCCACAAAAAAAAAAAGCCCCAGCTCCCCCCAAAAAGGATAATGTTTTTCGCTAACACTTTGAGGATTTCTCTTAAGAAAGTACTGGATTCTGAAGGAACCATTAAAGAAATTCTGAAATTCAGGGAGGGTTCTGAGTGCAGTTCATCAAAATGGCAGTGGATTTGGTTCAGGGTTATAGGGCTGCTTGCCTGCCTGCAGAGAAGTTATTTCAAGCTGAACACTCTTTGTTCCTTAATAAAATAGTATTTCTGACAGGTCGGAGTGAACTTTTTACAATTCTAAAGGAGTTCTTTTTATCAGCTCGGAAATTAGCTTTAGCAATGCTAGAAATTTAGTAAAAGATATTTATTGTTTCACTTGGTTTGGCAGGCTGCCATCATGTTGCAATATTCATTCTACAGGTTCTTTAATACTTGGAAAATTGAACATTATCTCTCTGTTCATGCAGGTGATTTTTCTTTTTTTCTTTTTTTTCATTTATTTATGAGTTAGCTTTTTTTGTCATTGAAAGTGCACAAGCAAATCAAATACTCAACATTTAACCATAAATCACTGGATTTTAGATTTCTGGATATATGAGTTGGGTCCAATTTTTCATTGTGTCAAAGCATGGAAAAACATTACATTGTATCCAGAAGAGCCATATATTTTTGAAATGTGCATTTATGATCTTCTGTATAATATAGATATATATATATTTTATATGCAAGTGTACAGAATCATTGTTCCATCTTCATAGCTGCAGAAGACGAGGTTTTCTAATAGGTGGGTAGCAGCCTTTGGAAGCAATTAAAAGAGAATGTTGCTAGGCCTGCTCAGTGGAGGCCTTCTAATGAAATTCAAACCGCTGTGTGTCTTTCAGGTCTACCATGATAAAATGTGTGCTAAATTAGGGCTTGCCTGCATGTTTGCTTCTTGGCTATTTGGGAGATGTTCTGAGGCAGAGAAAATGCAGACGCTTCTCCAGTCCAACCACAGCATGAGCTGTCATGCCCACATGAGTGACCTCTTGCTTTCCTGCTTCTTCTTGTCCTGCTGTGCCACTACTTCATGATGAGGAATCATGGAGTAAACCTTAAAACGTGTATTTGGTTCATCTGCTTGGCAAAGACCCATGATGGTGGCTTTCTGCCTTACCTTTCCCCAGAAGCTGCACAAAAGTTGACAAGCACAGTGGTGATGAGCTAGGTTTGAGTGTTGCAGGGTAGCCAGAGCAGGACACAGTAAGTCTTTTGGAGGCTTCCTGGATCTGTTTGGAGCTGAATGCTATTAGCTGTACTGCTTGACAGATGATGTTGACAGGGAGTTTAGACTGGTTGCAATCCTACAGATGAAAAACAAGTTTATTTGACATACTTCAGTGCTAAAAATAGTATCATATAATGATGTCTTTGTTCCATGATCATTTTTTTGATGCTGCAGGGTGGCAGGAACCATGTGGTTCCAGTCATCTTGGAGACTTCACCGAGGGAGAATCACAGCAGCACTGCAGAAGACACCTGTCCAGCTCTGTTCACACATCACATTTTATGAGGTACTTGGCAAATGTAAATGATTTGTGTAAGCTGGCAAAATTGGCTAGTGCTCCTCTGTAGGCAGAATATTTCAATTTAATTTTAATGCTTTTGTATTATAACATTTCAGTTTCTCTGTGTTGATATCAGTTTTGTTATCTCTGTGATGATTTATTTTTTTTATTGCTTTGCAGGAACATGCTACAGAACTTTGATTTGCACCTCAGATGCTCCATTGCAAGGCCAGTGTTACCCTCACAAAATTATTTGTGTTTGAAGTCAGAAGGCAATAGTTTCACAGTTTATGGAATTTTCCTTCAGAAATAGTTACCTATTTTAAAATACAACTTTGACAATTTGTATTCTGATTAATTATATATTCTGGTTTACTTGCCAACAAAATTGCAGTAAGTAAGAACTGCTATCAGAATGCTACATTTGTTACTTACTAAGTGTTATTTAGATGTATTTTTACTTCTAGGACTTAGGAGAAATTGTAGATTGCAGTTGCGCACTGCATGACCTTTCCATTCAACCATTTGTTGCCTACATTAAACTGGAATTGCAAAATCATTTGACAAAAAGGCAGTGCCTAGGCAGGGTTTGGGTCTTCTGGATTTGCCATCTTGTCAGTCTGTGACAACCATTTTTACACTCAAGCTAAACTACCTCCTAAACCACTTGGCTTGGTGTTTTATACATTACCTTGTAAATTTAGATAACTACTTTTAGTTCCTTGGGAACAAGATTATAATTCAATATAATAGACTAGCAGATAATAATAGAAACTCAATGAGATAAAACTGTGTTTTCTTTTTCTTTGTTAAACATATGATAGTGAAAATGTAAAACCCTAGCATTTCTGTGGAAGAAAACAAAACAGCGAGGATTTTGTTCATTAATTTCTCATTCAGAACTGATCACTTTCAGTATTAAGGACCTTAGAGAAAACTTTATTGCATTCCTTACTGATAAAATACTGCCCTGTAGATTCTATTTAAAATACCTGTGATTTCAGCTGAATCAAGTATGTATCTTGTAGATCTTTCCCCAAACTCAGTTTTTATTAGGGGTGCATCTGATCCATCCCCAGTGGATTTCAGGGTGCAGAAACTACATCTCCATAAAAAATCCCATTAAAAGTCCATGCCTGCATATGACTGTGTTTATATTAAGACACAATTTTATGCTGTTCCTGCTTTTACCTCACAGTAGATTGCCTTTCTGTGGAAGTATATTATTTGGACAGGTTACAAAAGGAAATACATTTACACAAAACAAACAATGCAGCTTTGAGGACCTCTTCATGCAGAGTTCCAGCTTTCCTCTGCTTGCTTCTTGTCTCGTCTCATGACAAACACATTTTCTAGTATAATAAGACCCAAAAGAAGAGTTAGAGGACAGGAGGTTTCAAGTTACTGAATGAGAAGCACAGTATTAGTTGGTTAATTCTTAGCATAGAAATTACTGATTTTCAAAGCTACCAGAAAAGCAATTTAGTCTCCAGTCCTCTTTGAATCCAACAATTACTTCTTTGACAACTCCATTATGAAAGATTAGATTATTGTTTTTGATGGTGTGATGAATCTTTAGAAATGGCAACAGCAAATCTGCAAATCAGCAGAAGAGTCCATGCTCTCGTACAACCACTTGGAGAAGCAGGCTGATGCTAAGCCAGGTGGACTCTTGGCATGGGAAACTGTTTTGAACAGCACACGGGACCACAGTGACTATATCCAGCATTAATGCATTTTGGATGACCTGGAATGAGTTATTAGAGCCAAACAGGGGAGAGAACATGTTTGACAGCGTAGCCACCTTTTCACCAAGACTGGGATGCAGAGACCACAAGCTCATTTTAACTATGGCACCAAACAATTTGGCCCATGTTAAGTCAGGATCTGGTTCACATTCATACCAGGGAGACAGAAACCTGCTGTCAGCAATCCACCTCATACAAAACCTTTAAGGAACAGAAAAGCATTCATCATCCCAAGAGCTGCCACTGCCCATTCACATTCCTGCTTTCCAGCTGGTGGTCCCAACAGGTGCTTACTGCCCTTTGCCACCCTGCAGGTAATATAAAAGGACTGTATTTTCATTAGGAATGTGGCAGTGACTTATGCTTGGTTTTGCTCTCTCTTCAGCCAGAGGCCAGAGGCATTGTGCTGCAAAATAAAGCTCCTCTCAGCTTTTTGTCCTGGCTGTTTAGCTCCCTTTGATCACCCAGAGTTACTTTCCCAAGCTGAAGTCCTGGGCAGATGGCAGCACTATTATCCTCTTCTCCAAAAATGCCACTTTGTTTTTAGCTAGCATGCTACCATACAGATTAGAGCCGGCTTGGTAAGAAAATACCTCCCCCCTGCCCCAAACCGGAGATAGCTGGGACAAAGCCACGCTCATTCACTTTTCTGCCTAGCTATAAATTTCCAGTGTAATATTTGGCAAATCATTTAGGGGCGGATTTTTTACATATGTATTGGCCTGCCTCCCAGGCTCCCTGTGCCTTCATTTTCTGTCATTGTGTGGGGTGACCTGAGTGCTTCCCAAAGGTGCCAGGAAGAAGGATGCAGTCAAAATCTTACGGTCTTCAGATACTCCTGATAGCACTAACAGAACTATGATTCTACTCCTCATCTTTTGTACAGCAAAGGATGGTATAGTGATGAATGGCAGTAAAATGTATATTGATTGACAAAGTCAGTGATCATCAGCTTGCAAATGATGGAAGCTTGGTTAACGAGCAATTTTGCACTATATGAAATTTCCTCTTGGCTGTTTTATAGTTTGCAGTTTTCCTTGGAAGAACAGGTAAAATCCAGACTAACCTGACGTTGACATGACCTGACCTTTTCCTACATTAAAGTTCTTATAAGTCTCCTGAGCTGTTCAAATGCAGGAAATTTATACTTGCTGGTGTTTAGCACCAGCATCAGGAGTTCTCCGGAATTTCCCTTGCCTACCTGCACCACTTGCTGGTGTTACTGCAGCATTCCTGTGTACACGTAAAAAGCAAATCTGAACTTGTAGCTTCTCCAAATACTATCCAAATGTCACACGGTCAGTCTTGAGTATTTGCGTCTCTGCTACGTCTGGTACAGTTTTGTGTGTCTGTTTAATTTCAGCAGCTCCTCATCTCTGTTCAGTTCCGTGGAGCCAGGTAAAAGCAAAGAAATAATAACAAAGTCTGTTCCTCTTTGTGTCCTTAACTAAAATAGCTGGGATCTGTAAACAGACTCAGAGGAAAGGTGAGTTGTAGAACAATGTGGAGATCAAATCTGTCATGACCATCCGGTTTATTTGTATTTAATGTCACTCTCACAACCTTCATGCAAAGTAAACCCAGATCTTGAAAAAAGCTAAAATGCATTTCCTGATCCTCTTTTCTCGTGTTCTTTACTGATGTCATTCCAGGACTCCATTTTCTCCCCCTCTCTTCTCTTACAAAGTCTGATCAAAATGAGCTTATTTACTAACATAGGCTCAGATGCACAGATGTTCCCTAGACTTGCCAATCTGTACCTAAAACCCGTGGCTGCAGTTTTCTATTATAACCCCTTTTGCATGCCTGACGTCCAGCCCTTGCTTGGCCTGATTAGAGCACTTCTCATTTAGTGGGGCTTTTCAGCTTTTTCTGTTGCATCCAAGCATGACACTGAAAACAAGAGAGACTTAGAAGTGCTAAGAATTTAGGTATTTTCAAAAATCCTCTTTAACCTTTCTTTCCTTCATGGTTCCTTGTTTTTGACTCTTGGTTTCTTCATATTTGTCCCAGGTACAGAAACTTTGTCTTATGTTTTTCCTCTGCCTTTTCCACTAGGCCTGTGTTTGTGCCTTTGCTAACTCGACTGGTTTTCCCACTCTTGCATCTTCAAAGTCATTTCAGTTTGCAAAGACCACATGCTCCACCCTCACATCCCATTCAACACCTGTCACCTTGATTTCTACTCTGAATTCTCTTCTCCCCACTGGCACATGCATTTTGCTCCAGACAATGCTGCCCACTTGCCTGAACCACCCCCTCTGCCTCCTCCCACCCAAGCAGCACAAGGCAGGAGTGGCATCAATTTAGGTTGTGCCAGGCACTGTACAAAAATGCACATAAAAAATAAGTGACACCTGCTACACCTGGCTGTAGCAGTTCACAGTATGTAGTAGGCTGTAGTAGTGCTAATAAATGACAGGACAAAGTCTTTGCTGCTGTTCTCTTGTACCTTCTGCATATGTTTTTCAAGTGCCTTGGATTTGGAATTAAATGGTCTCTTATTGTTACTGCCAGGAGGAGAAGGCCTTCCACCTTGCTGCTATGGTCCCTCTGCTGTGTGACACTCTGATGATACTGTTCATACACTCTTTGGGGTTTTTTTCAGCTCCATATAATGACAAAGACTTCACTGTCTTGCTGATCCTAACCAGACCAGCTTTCTGTCTGAGGTGCTACCTGTCCCCCACTACTTTCCAGTGTCATTTCATGCCTCACTCTCTGGAATGTAGACACTTTATATACACATCATGTGTATATACCACGAGTATGGTTTTGTTTAGTAAGTAGTCCATTTAAATGGACATTTTCTCTTGTATGCCATCCCCTTGCTTCACATGAGCCCGCAGTGGACAGTCTTCCCATAGAGGATTTCTGTGCTCCATTAGTCTCTGTGGCAGACTGCCTCCCAAAGGGTGTATTACAGTGGTTCATCATTTCCAGGGAGAGATTCTGTCCATTTTGGTGGCAATGTGTACTGGCATCTTTCGGTTGCCTTGAGGTATCCAGCAGCAGATGCTTTTGGTTGGGACTGTCTTGGATGAATCTCATCACTTGGAAACCTACATATAAGTCAGTCTTCTTTGGATCCTTGTATGGTCAATGAGATTTATTCAGTATACTCACTGGTGGCACAGTTTATTTTACAGTAAAGATGATGCCTACAGGAGTTCATTTAAATAGCACCCTAAAGTTGCCATCTTTCCCTTTTCCAAGGTAGGTTAGGATGACAAGCTCAGATCTAGAAGTATCCAAGATGTCTCATACTAGGTGAGATGTAGGATCCCACATAGGACGTGATTCATCCTATATTGTACATATTGGCACTGACAATGCCTTGGTCTTCTTTCCAGCCTTCCAACTTTTCATCTGGCAAGGATCATTCAAATACCTAATCTTACAGCATGGGTGACTGAGTCAGGCAGAGCAGACACAGGCCAGAAAAAATCCTTCACTTTAAGACAGAATACGTATTACTCATTAGTATTCAGTATAGAGTGGTAATGTATACAGAAATACTGTACTCCTTAACACTAAAAGAAGGTGATCTCTTTTTATCTCTCCCAGGAGCTGAGTGGGGATTTCATTGAACTGAAGTGTCTCCAGTTGTTTCTTGGTCACGCTGCTTATTGCACGCTTTGTATGGCTGCATGTTGCATGTATACTCTCATTTGGTCCCTTCCACCCAGCTAATGAATAACAGCCTGCCATTGAGGGATCAACAAACCTCCATCAAGCCCAAACAATAATTATTCCCCACTTTCTGCAGCAGGGAAATTCTCTGCTTTCTGCAGTATGAGATGTCTGAAGGAATAAAATGTAATTACAGTTCCACCTAGAGCTTGGTCAAGCTCCATCTGTTTTGCTGAGATGAACGTTACAGTTATGAACAGTGCCAGGAGCTGATACGTAGGAGTCTGCCTGAGTTATCAACCTGTTGTCTGCTCCTTTCATGAATGTGGTTCTGTTATTTAGTGACAGTCTGATACAAAGCCCAGTGAAGCCACAGGGAGTTTTTCCACTGACTTAAGTAGGTTTAAATCAGCCCCCAAAATAAACATTCTCTCTTTAGAAGGCAGGATGTACCAGAATGGTGAGGAGCTGTGAGTGGCTTAATCATTACATTTACTCAGCTTTATGACTAATGCCTGTGTCAGTTAACAAGTTTTATTAACAATATAGTGACCTTGAAAACTCTGTACATCTGACTAACTCATTCTCTTTTATGAGTAAGTGCTCTATATATTCAGCAAGGATGTAATTGAAATGATGTCATATAAAGTGACTTGAAGCTCAAAATGATTTAAATAATATATGGATTGCAATTTCACTTGAAACTGATGTAGTTTTTAAACAATGAAAGAATACCTTAAATTAGTGAAATTAAGGGTGGCAGCACAGTATCAGTATCAGGTAAAATATATGTGTATAGTGAGGTGAATCTTAAGGCTATTAATCATAGGGATGAAGTGCTAAGTAATACAGAATTATTCCAGCACTGAAACTATTAAATGTGGACATAATGAATTTGGGGTCTATAAATTGCCAAATTTGAAAACCTGTATGAGAATAAAAATGGATATCCATGAAATGCATGGATCATAATGCTAATGTTGTGGCAGGTCATGCTTAATATGAAGCGAGGCTTAAAAGATGCTCCGTACACAAGCAAGTGCAGAAAGCTGGACAGTTACCATATAGTTACGGGGAGCGGCTGAGATTCACCGTATCAATGGGGAGGGTGCAAATGGTACATCACACTCCAGCCCACTCAGAAATTTAACCACCCCTTACTTCTGCCCCCAAAATGACACATCACTGAGCTAAATCAGCACATCTACTTAGCCATTTAAGTTCTTTCTCTTCCTCAAAAACTTATATGCCATAGCACAGGTGTGATATATGCAGCGTGATCACACCTCCTAAGATACATAGCTGGTCTGCCTCCTGTTGAAGCCCAACTTTTACACCACTCAGCTAAATATCATACCCTGTCTTTGAGAAATGAATATCCATACATTTCTCCACGCATGCATGTTGTGTTTTGCCCTGCATTATAACTGCAGTCCATAGCAACCATCAGTGTAGTAAACTATAAACATCAGTAATGCATCATGATTGAGCACCCTGACTCCATATTCACCTTGATGGCCTCATTAACTCAAGAAACAGATACTAGGACACATGTGCAGGTGAGACCTGACCTCCTTCCTAATGCTTTCTTAGTTAAACCCTTTATTTACCCTACTTAAATATGCAAGGACAGTACTGCTGTGTCCATTCCCACATTCAGGAACAGAGTAATGGCACAGCATTTCCAAATGGCAGCATGGCTCCACAGCCTTGAGGTGTGCTCTTTCACCACAGCGCTCAGCTGCAGCTGCCCAGGCTCTTCTCATGTCTCTTGGAGATCTAGCACAGGGTTGTTGACATCATGTCCTGGTGAAGGGGCTGAGCCCAGTGCAGGCAGGTGAAATAGTCCCTGTGAGCACCAGACCCTTCTGTCAACCCTGCTGTACAGATCACAATGGTTCACCAAGACAACCACCTTCCACATCATGTTCCAGCCAAATCCTGTTCTGGTAACTGAGAGGAGCTGTGCTGCTCCTGTACTGCAGGGGTTGGGGCGGGGAACAGCAAGAGAGAGAACTCCACCATGAAAGGTGTGTGGGAGGGATGAGGGAGGGAACTAAGGAAACCTGGGAAGTATAGGCAACCTTCTCTGCAAAGAATACTCAAAATAGTATCCATCTGAGTAAGAGCCAACATCTCTATCTGTGAGTCTCCTTAGGTTCCCTTTACAAACAGAGATTGAATCAATATAGCTGATGGAGTCTGGAACAAAATTAGTCTCTTGCTGAACTCCACATCTAAGAGATCAAATAAAACACGCCCCAAAATACCTTGTAAAACACTGGAACAGGCTGCCCAGGCAAAGTGGTTCAGTCACCATCCCTAGAGGCAGATTGTAGACGTGGCACTTGGAGACATATTTTAGTGGTGGATTTGGTAGTGTTATGTTAATGGTTGGACTTGATGATCTTAAGGGTCTTTTCCAACCTAAATGATTCTGTGATTCTATGCTAATTTCTCTCTCTTGAACATGAAGGAAGTTAAAGTTCACATTCAGATGATGATCATGTGCATGTCTGAAGTATAACTGGGGCAAGAGCCACCACTGTTGTCATTACTGAGTAACTCACATGTCCTTCCCAGAATACTGTTGAGCAGGATTACTACTTAGTTATGAGTAACAAAACCTGTGTATGTCAGGTTTGTCCATAACCGTCAATATTAAGCTTTCATTTAACTTCTGTGGGTATACTGTAATTTTTTCTCCTTAACATTCCATGATTACAATTACCCATTTTGATGTTCTTATCTTGAATAAGCTTGAAACACATAGAAGTTTGGAGGAGTCTCAAGTTGGCATTCAATTAGTTTGCTGTCAGGAGGCGAGTAAAGTCTCTATTCTTACCTCTGCCCCTGTGCCTAATCACACAGCTGGACACACACATGCACAATATCCACTGTCCCTGATTCATCTCCTAGGTGCTGCCTAAAGACCCTGGTATATAAAAGCAGTTATTTTAAAAGTATAAACAAAAGCTCTAAAAGCAGGGGCTCGTACTGTGTATTAACTGTAGAGTTGTGCAGATGTAGTTCATCACCTGTAGCTGCAAAGCCATTAGACTATACCTTTCCTCTAATAATGTTTATGCAGTGCTCCAGATTTTAATTGATCAAGTAAGATGACAGTCAGTCCATGTACCTTGAATAGATGCTACTTGGGAGAAAGGTGACTCAGAATAAAGTGCCATTGAGGAGGTTTTCTGTGTTATAACTACTAAAGTGAGTCACTATGGAGTGAACTGCTACGTTTTGCAGGCAAACCTTTAGACGAGACTGTGGAACATCAAGAAGCTCTGAAACATCAGCCTTATTCTAGAAATTGTTTTATGTAAAAAAAAGCCAATCTACTCCAACCTATTCCGTCATGAGGCTTCTGTCTTCTGTCTCAGTTTATTGGGGTTTACTCTCTGGCAGTGTTTTTCTCAGAGTAGAGGAATGCTCCGGTGTTGTTACCGTTCCCATTCAGAGGTTTCCAATGTACAAAATGCTTCTACCTTCTGTAAATAAGTGTTATAGACTATGCTATTGCAGCTGTAGTCTTGATTGATGTTGGCAATGTATTATGTTCTTAAGACCTTACTGAACACAGTTAAGGTTCATTATATAAGGCAGCAGCCTGAAGAGAGCTAAAATGTTTATGTTACAAGAAAATCTGTAGCAACTTATGAATTCAGCCTCAATTTAAAATCTATAATTGAGATATGAGCATTTTTTAAAGTAATGCATAGATAAAATACTTTGGAAACCTGCCCCTATAGCAACAGCAATCCAACTTCCTTCCTCCTGGCAGATCTTCTCCGAGACATATGTTCTTTGAGCAGACACACAGTGTGTTGCCATTAGAGGAGGACTAAGGATAGCTGGAAAAAAAACCCCAAACCAAACCAACAAAAAACTGTTCTGTGGAGAGTGTCATTGCTTGCTTATGTGGTTCTTTTCAAGTTTAATTTAAAGATCTAGGCAGTGTGAGTGTAGCTTGGAGATCACTGCAACACTGGTGCATCATGGAGAGTTAGCTTCTCTTTGTTTGACTAGGTGTACATTATGAATTAAAGAAGCTCTTACTCAGGAAAGTTACATCAGTACATTGCCATGAAAAGTTTCAATGTGCTGGCATTTTCTGACAGCAGTATGAAAGGCTTCATGAAAAAAAATAACAAGCTCCAGTGAGGGCATCTGTGCTTTTGTCCTGGCACAATAAGCATCCTCTGTAGCTTAGCTTTTGCTCTTTGATACGTTGCTTTCAGAAAGGCTTAAAGAAGCTCCTTGTAGCTGTTGCTGCTGTCTCCCACTAAGCCAGACTGCTGCACAGCATTAGTTCTCTGCCTCAAAGTTAATGCTGAGGAAGTCAATGATAAGATGAAAAAGAGATCTTAAGCTGCGCCTAAGAAAAACTGTTTGCTAGGAAGGGAGCTGGAGGAGACGCCTCACTCATGGTTTGCACCTTTGTGGTTGAAAGAGAGAAATGCATTTCTTCCCTCTCCCCCCCTCCCCACACTGAAATGATAACCCAGTAAAACATTTGAAATAGTTCTTTGACAGCAATACGTATCTTTTGTTTCATTACTTAAATGTAGGAACTTTACTAGGTGGAAAAAATCAGCTTTCGTTTATATGAATTTATCTGAATTAAATAGCTGCAAAGAGGATCATAAAAACATGAATCCTAAAGGCTCAAACATCAGAAGGCAATTAAAACTTGAGGCTTTGCACATACTGAGAGAAAGAGCGGCTACAAAAATAACTTTGAGGAGGATACTTTCATGGCAGAGGAGCAGCTGACTCCTACATGAAGCAACCTGTACAGGCAGCCCACTTTTTGTCAGGAATGGATTCAAGGGTCCCCAGGGGTCCTGTGTGAATATTGTCACTCAGCATTCACAGCTTCAGGCACAAGAAAATCCACTGCAGTGTGCACTTCATCCTTCACAGGAGCCTGAGAATCTCAGCCTGGACTTTGTTACACTCTTCATTTCGGAAATCTTCTTAAAAATCCATACGTGCCCCACTGCATGTTTCACAGAAGGCTCTTCACTGGGCAGGTGAGTTAATTCTCCTCATCTCTGTCTTCTTTTACAGCAACACTGGTCTCTGGGGAGTAAGGATCCAGGCAATCATGACCTTTTCTCCCTCATGCAGAGGTGGATACACCTGGGTGAGTATCTAGTCCACCTAACAATATGGAACTGCACTGTGTCAGCCCTTTCCCACACAGCTGGGGCATTGCTGGTGCTGGCTGATGAGTTTCTAGGGTCTCTAAAATAGTCTTTTTACAATACTACTTCAGGAAAAACACAAAAAGCTCTTCAAATTCCATGTCTGATTTAAGTATTTCTTGACCTCTATTTAAGTCAGGTGCAAAACAACAACATCTCCAACACCAGTGGCCGTATCAATTAGTAAAAGATGATATTTTAAGCAGAATTCTCTGTGGGAGGCTCCATTTTCCCATTAGGAACTTCCTTCTTGATTATTTCTCTGTCGTCACTGGTGTTTGTAATTCTTCTCATTTGGTGAGAACATCACTAATATGTGCCAGATATGTAAGGAAGTGAGTAAAAAGGGGTAAACTAGATCACTGTAGGAAACCAGAAGTGTACCAGGCTGTTGATAAGTCTGTAAAAAGGAGCTCCAAGTGTGAGGCCAGTACCTCATGGATATATATGTGGATGTATATTTCATACAGCTGCCTCTTACTAATTCATTTATTCTTTCTCTAAGCCACAAGTAACATTACTCCACTGGGAGATGGTGAATGCATTGTGTGGGTGCAGACTATGAAAAAAAATTGGGCCCAGCATGTTTCGATCCAGAGATGTAGAAAACTTGGGTAATTCATTAGGCAAGCAAGAGCAGTATTAAAATCTTTTTGCTTGTACTAAAATTAGGTCAAAAGTGCAGAAATTAGTTCTGCAGCTTGTCACCAGCCTGATCCTTGTGAGGGCTACAGTTTCAGGTAACGTTGCAGCAACTGTATTTCCCTAAATCTGACAGGAGAGTGCCAGTCCCTCGGGCCTTGAGGAGTCAGGCTCCTCTATATTGTGTTTTCTTCTTTTCACTGTAAATCTGTTCCATTCAGGTTTGGATCTGAAAGCTTCTTCTGTCTCAGTGTTTGTGGATATTTCAGGTAGTTTTGTTAAGTGAATTCCACTGGAGCACCATGGCACTTACAGCATTACAAAGCACTTGATGCTGTGAGAAACACGGGGTAAAGCAGATCCTTCTTATCCTTGGGCTTTCCACTTCAGTGCTAGAGTGTCCTTCCTCCCCTGCAATAGTGAGCACTGAAATCCTATGAATGCCCTTTTTGGGTCATGTGCTGGAGGAAGACAACCTGGAAATGCAAAGTATGTCTTTACTATGGCAACTTCTGTAACCCAAAGTGTGACTGACAAAAGATGTGAAAGACCATATTGCTGACTAAAGGCAGATATAAATCATAATAACCAAAAAGGGTTTATGGACAGGAATAAAAATATAATGCATCTCTGATTTGCATTAAGTCCTCCTAAATAAACTCTCTGTATAGACCAAGTGTATTGCATACATGAAGTCAGTGAAAATACACAAGATAGGTTGGTGAAGTTCATTCCCTGGGAGTTAAAATTGATATTATCTTCCAAGAATAGAGCATAAGACGTGTATCAGTCAAAACTGACCTGTTGGAAAGCAGTGTAGGGAAAGGGACCTGAGGTCCGAGGTCATCCTGGTGGACAGCAGGATGACCATGAGCCAGCAATGTGCCCTTGTGGCCAAGAGGGCCAATGGCATCCTGGGTGTATTAGAAGGGGGGTGGCTAGTAGGTCAAGAGAGGTTCTCCTCCCCCTCTATTCTGCCCTGCTAAGGCTGCATCTGGATATTGCATCCAGTTCTGGGCCCCTCAGTTCAAGGACAGAGAACTGCTTGAGAGAGTCCAGTGTAGAGACACAGTTGATTAAGGGAGTGGAACATCTCCCTTATGAGGAAAGGCTGAGGGAGCTGGGTTTCTTTAGCTCGGAGGAGATGGAGAGGTGAATCATTAATGTTTATAAATATGTAAAAGGTGAGTGTCAGGAGGATGGAGCCAGGCTCTTCTCAATGATGTCCAGTGATAGAACAAGGGGCAATGGGTGCAAACTGGAACATAGGGTGTTCCATGTAAATGTAAGGAGGAACTTTTTCACGGTGAGGGTGACAGAACATTGGAACAGGCTGCCCAGGGAGTTTGTGGAGTCTCATTCTCTGGAGACATTCAGAACCCACCTGGACATGTTCCTGTGTGACCTGATCTAGGCGATCCTGCTCTAGATCTGGACTAGATGATCTTTTAAGGTCCCTTCCAACACCAAGCATTCTGGGATTCAGTGATTCTGTGAAAACTGTAACAGTGGTCGGAATAATGTTGTTTAAAATGTTGAGTGAAATTTAGTATAGAAGCACAAGTATTGTCATACTGGCTTCCACATATCGCTGGCTCCCATATACCTCTCACCCAGTAGACTAGTTCAATAAAGAAGCAAGTGGAAGATCATCAAGGAATGATGTAAATGTTGCTTTGATAGGTCATTATAAAAGAAGCAGCCTATTGGGAGGCAGTCCACCCACTCAGAACTGTATCACTGACATTTGCTCTCCTGTTGTTGATTTCTGCTTTCTTGTGGTGACCAGATTTTTAATGCTTTTTCTGGTTACAGGCAGATTGCTGATTTGAGATCTGCAACAGCAAACCTCAGTACTCACCCAGATTTGGTGTAGTAAGCCTTCCTGAACTCTTCCATATTTCTCATATTTTAATGCAAACTGGGGGGCTGGGGACGTGTTATCTGCAAATTATCTCATTTTATTGTACTTCTGCTACAGTAATTAGTAAGCAGACTACATATCATTCCTGTAGTGAATATTGTAGACTCACTTTGTGCTGTACTTAGAACTTATTTATTCTGATTGTTTGCTTCATTAACTGCAATTAACTCTAGCAAAAAAAGCATACAATAAACAACCAACCAACCAAAACCCCCAAAACAAACAAAAAAACCTAATAATAATACAAAACAAACAAACAAACAAAACTTAGGTAAGATATTAGTGAGGCACAATTTTTCTTTGGCAAAGTCCTGTCAAGAACTTCATGATATCATGGCTACCTAACAGTTTCACCATTTCACATTTAAAATGATTGTTACAGCCAGTTATATACTACTGAAGACAATCTTGGGTTATGTGCATTTTTCCTGAGTTATCCCAATATTTTTAATAACAAGAGGACAAACACCTATTGCTTTCTGTTTCCTCTTACAGCCACAACATTTTAACATCTGAAAAAAAGCAGACTGTGAGAAGTAGGAAATCCCAACAGCAAGGAGGTGTTTAAGCCACTGGCCCATTGCAACTGAGCAGCGGCCAAAGCCAATCTATGAGAGCGCACTTGGTGCAGAAGTTACAGATGGTTGGTGTAGGTTAGAGTAGTGGACATAGCACCAGGGCATAAAGGAGCCATCACAACCTCTACCCCTACTAGATAAAGCATTGGGTAGCCAAAATTTAATCTTAGGCTATATAAAATGTAGTTGGCAACACTTGACTGAAAACACAGCAGGATTTACAAGGTGGGACTTTTTCATCATTCTGTTTGTTCTGCATTTATTGCTAGTTGAATAAAGCAAGCCTAAGGGGATATCCTGCAAGAAAAAGGCTTGTTTTCTTGAAGGTTAAGTTCATTAAATCAAATTCTGACCTTTTAGAGTTTACACTGGTTGAGCCTTTCCAGTCCCTGGACCTCCAAGTAAAACTGTTGGTCCACAGATCTCACTTCTCCACAAACATTTACCACCTTCTCAACTATTAAATGCCCCTCCTTGTTCTTAAAGTGTTTGCTGCCATTCATCAAAATGCAAGCAACTAAAGGGCATCTATGAAGCAACTGTTAAAAGAACATGGCTTCAGTTGTAAAGGAAGTGTTTTGCAGAATAAAAACATTTCTGCGGTCACATAATTCCCAAATCAGCACAAATGTATAGTCCTGAGAACATCTGTGCACATACTAGATATGTGTGCACACATAATAGATATATATAAATGTACACACACACACACTTAAGCAGGTAAGACACTTTTCAGCTTGCTGTGATGGCTGTACTGTGGCCCTCACCTGAGAACATCGTGTTCCTTTAACTCCAGCCCAAGATGAATAGATTGCTGGCTGAATGGAGTCTTTTTATAGCGCCAGTCTGTGGGGAAATTCTTCAACAAAAATGCTCTTCTGATCACATTTGCAATTCATATAAGCTATGAACAGGATTCTATTAATTGAACACTGAAAAAATAATCGTAATTATTGCATATATTATTAATGACCTTCATGTCTCTACAATAAGCAAACCAGCAATGTTCAGTACCAATGCACGTTCTGAGAGTTTTCTTGCTGCAGTTTCTGTACAACTGCTCCTCAAATGGTTATTTTTTCCTAAGGATTTCTACATTTAGATGACAAATCAAGCTTCTCTAATTGCCAAATTGTATCTGCTCCTTCACCAAGAGACACCTCACATTGCTTCTGAGTCAGAGTAACCAGGCAACCCTAAGCCTCTAGACTAAGAGGCAAAGAAAAATGTGTACTCCTACAGTACGAAGAAAAATGATCATTTCAATCTCTATTCAAAAATTTGCCATAATAGATATAATATTTGCTGTGACTGAAACATTTTTAAGGGTAATATAAATCCTCAGGTTCCCAAGATGTCCCAGCCAGAAGCGGAGGGGTTTATTGCCAGTTTTCCCAATGCTGCTGGGTAAACTGGAGCCCTGACAAGAGCGGGTCAGACAGCACTGCACCTCTGAGCTCTCACATGGTAATGTCTTTTGATTCCTGTTAACTGTGTAAAGTCATATCAGGAAGATAACAAACACCAATCTGTTGGTTTTTTTCCTGAGGAGAAATCCCCTGATGGTCTGGTCAAAGCTTTTAGAGCACAAATTCCTGCAAATCCCAATGATGACCTTCCACCAAGGGCAGCTGCATAAGCCAGCTGTGCTTTGAGTCTCTGAGGTTTATCCAATGACCTGATGAAGACCACAAAAACATATTTATTACAAAAAATCAACCTTACAAATATACATGTCTTGGACTGCTGAGTTCTCTCAGTTGAAAAAGGAAATCTCCTCATAGGTCTCACATTTGCGACATCCTGGGACTATCTCCTTTCTTTCTTCTCAGTGGGTAACATTTTCTACAGCTATTGGATGTGTTGCTTCAGAAACACTTTGCCCTACCAGGCCAGACCAGAGTGGGTTTTCTCTGCAGAGGAGTTGAGAACACATCTGCTGTGAGGACCTACCCTGTGGACTCTGAGAAAGCCACCTGTCCATGGCAATGTACCTATCCCATGACTTTCCAAAAGCATGTTTCCTGTGGTAAAACATGGACTCTAAAAAATAGATTAAAAGTTAATCATAATTCCTGTCTAAACTACCATGTGAAAGGGTAGAGGTCATTAACTGAGAGTTAAAACAGTCAGTGATGCCAAAAAAAAAAAAAAAATCTAGAGGAAGGAGCCATAACCACTGGTCATGATTCGGGAGGTGGCTAAAATGGGGACTCCGGGCATGTCTTGGGGTGCTCCACCCATCCTGGGGAATGCTGTCCTGTGTCATGGGCAGTGCTGAGGAGACCTGCAGTGGCTTCAGCAAGGAGAGCAGCAGGCTGGAGGGACAAATATTCAATGGTGATTATGTGCTTGTCCCTCTCTCAGACGTAGGGATCTCCCACAGCTAGGCAGTCAGGAGGTGTAGATGAAATCGACTTTGCAGAGAAGTAGCAGTTTAGGTCATCAAATCCCTGTCCTGATTGCTTTTGGTCAGCTTGGCTTCTGGCTGCAGAGTGCTAAAATAGCAGCAAAGTGACAGATACTCCTCCTGCAAGCTCTCTAACCCTCCCTTCTCTTAAACGACACATCTGTTTGCTGATGCTCAGTCTCTTCCCTGCTCACTTTGTGGAGCTTTTGCCCCACTTGTGGTTGTGTCTCTTTCCCATTGGTGGTTCTGGTTTAGAGATTTTTGCCACAGTCCAAAGGGATGCTCTCCTGCCTTTACAAAGCTGACATGACACCCCCAGCAGCACTCAGAAACCATGAGGTGCCTCGGGTTCAATTATACAAGCCCAAGAAGGTCTCACCTACATTGCAAATACACAGTTCCCAGAGGAGCCATGATTTCTGCAGGTTAATATCAGGACTTTCTGGTGTTTAACTAGGAAGAAAATGAAATCTAAGTACTGGAATTATCTATCTTTGCATGTGTGTGTTGCCTTCACTCTCCTATTTTCAGTGCTAGGGTTACCTTATGGCAGATACTTCTAAACAACTCCTCTGGCATTATTACTCCTTGCACATATTTGCTTCCCCACTTTCTCCTCAGGGGCTGCAGCAGGAGTGGGGAGCAGCAGATCTCAGCTTTGCTGGTCCCTTTCACTTCTTCTAACAAGGCTCTTTGAGAGTGTTCTCAGGATCTTGGAAGAGGAAAGCTCGCCTTGCCTTGCCTTGCCTTGCCTTGCCTTGCCTTGCCTTGCCTTCTCTTTTCTTTCTCACACTGGTCCATTGGTTTCTTTCAGCCACTTGCACTTTGGACACAGGGTCTAGGGACTGACACTGGAGCCTCTACCACAGAATTCAACAGCTTCACAAAGGAAAATGCTTCTGCTCAGAGCATTTCCTCTTGGCCCCACGAGATGATGAGGAAGAGAACAAGAAGGAGGAGGTGGAGGAGACAGGCCACTGTTTACTGACCCTGGTCCTGGACAACAACAAGCTGCATACTGAATCTCATCCATGGACCTTAGCTCCACTGATTTCACTGGAACATATGTGGGTGTTTTCATGATTTCCTTCAGGTAGAGGGATTTAGATATTTGTTCACATGCATAAATTAAGGCCTTCTTAGTCCATTTGTTTTAAGTAAAGCTGATCCTGGTGTTCAATATAGTTTGAGGCATTAAGGGATGTGTCTGGGCCCCATACTGGGTAATTCTGAGTTTCTGCCATTCTCAGAAGCATATTGGATTACTGGGGGGGGTGTTTTGTGAAAAATCATAGCATGGGGAATGCTGTAATCCTGGCATCTGAAGTGCTCTGGGCAGAAAAGGCTGCACACCCTCTGGGGTTGGCAGCAGAAAGGAGAGTATCCAAGGGGCAAAAGCAGTTGATGGGCAAAAGGCATTGGGGCAGTGCTGGGTGCCTGCAGACGGGCTGGAAAAGGGTTCAGCAGTGAAACCAGAAACAGTTGATAGACCCACACATCTATAAGCGAGAGGGGAACAGGGCCCTGCCTTGGAGCCTCGTCGCTTTTTTCGGAGCTGTCTGGATATGGTGGTTTGTCTTCTGGCACCCAGGAAACCACCAGTGCTGGCGGCTGGACAGGACCACTGGATCAGCCCACTGAAAACTTCAGCTGCAGAAGAATTTGATTAAACCTACAGCTCCTTCAGGGAACCGCGCCTGCAAACTTCTGATGCCCATCGCAGATGTCCCCCAGCTTGTGAGCCTTTGCCAGTCCCCCTTCCCAAAAGAACCTTCCTGAAATCTCTCCCTCTCCCGGGCCCCACACCGCTCGCTGCACGTCCTGCACACAGGCACAACTGCCCCGCACAGCAGCCCGATCTCACTGAGCATTGAAAACTGCATTCAAAAGACGTTCCTTTAAAAAACCAAACCCTGTATTTTGCAAAATGTATGGCCTTATGTATAGCAGGTATATGGCCTTAATTTGTCGGGAGGATTTTCAAGGCGAACAGCGGGGCAGAGCTCCACCTGGTGCTGCTGCTGCGTCTCTGCCACGCCTGATTGGGACCAGGACACACTGTTTTGCAGCTCTTTGCTGTTGCTGAAGGCTCTTGGTGCTCATTCCAGCTTCAACTTGTAACTCCTACTTATGAGGGCCCCCAACCAATATTTTAAATGAAGGAGTTTTAAGGGGGAAGAGCCCTACAAGATTTATAGTGGTATGTGTTGAACCACTTCTAGGATAACATCAATCAAACAGGTCACAGTTATCTTACGGCACTACAAAATCCTCTTTAGCACGTAAATGACCTTTCCCCATTTTTGTGGGTCACAATGCAGTTCAAGACTTTAAAAATGTCTTTCAGTTCTGGTTCCCTGCTTAATTAGGAACTCGCTCAAATCCAAACTTTTCAAAACTATACAATCACAGTAGGGAATCTCAACAGTGCTTTGTTTGCAAGTGCCCTCAGCATTTGATATTTCTTAGTGAAATCTGGCCGATTTCTATCATTCAGTGCTCAGAAAAAGCAGCTGAGTCAGATCAGTAGGTATTTGTGACAACACAATTTCTTTATCTATAATTAACTGCAATGGAAAAAGTTCCCCCAAGTGGTTTCTAAGCCCATTGCAACATGAAGTAAAAGGGAGATGGCTGTGGAAGCAAAAATGCCTTTATGTGACAGTTACAAAAGAATAGAAAAGAGCCATGCGAGATGAGTGAATATATAAAGATGCTATGCAGTATTTATGCCTCTCCTCTTTACTGTACTGCCCAGTTTCTTATTTCCAGGTAACATTTTGGTAATCAGAATAAAAGGAACTGCCTGTGCTTCCAGCAAGGTGTTTTACACCTCGGTTTTAGGAGATGAGCACACATGGGAAATGCACTGCTCTGGGCACTGCCCTGTGGCCCAAGCTGCAGTGGGGAGGCATGGGCACTGGTGCAGAGCAGTGCGTGGACAGGCACTTTGTCACACCCATGTGGCATTGAGGTGCTGGGGTGTGTTCAGAGAAGGGCAACAAAGCTGGTAAAGGGTCTGAAGAAAATGTCTCATGGGAAGCACCTGAGGGACCTGGGGTTGTTTAGTCTGGAGAAGAGGAGGCTGAGAGGAGACCTTGTTGCTCTCTACAGCTACCTAAAAGGATGTTGAGGTAAGATGGGTATTGGTTTCTTCTCCCAGGTAACTAGTGATACGACAAAAGGAAATGGGTGTAAGTTGCACCAGGGGAGGTTTAGGTTGGATATTAGGAAAATATTTTTCTTGAGAGAGTGGTGAGGCCTTGGAACAAGCTGCCCAGCGAGGGGGTGGAGTCACCGTCCCTGGAGGTGTTAAAAAAAAATCTAGATGTGGCATTTCAGGTCATGGTTTAGTGGCCCTGATGATATTTAGTATACAGTTGGACTTGATGATCTTGAAGATTGTTTCCAACCTTAATGATTCAATGGCAGCCTCCTCCGAGCAGGCATGGCAGGGGAAGAGCAAATTGCCACTGCATACTTCTGGGTTTGTAATCACTGAAGAGCAAAGGATA
>JANIJG010022626.1:0-25358 GCA_024611175.1 Megaceryle torquata | reverse complement strand
GCCGGGAGGGGCCGCCGGGGGCAGCGCCGAGCCCGGCCCGGCCCCGCTCCGCCCGCCCGGCCCCGCCCGCTCAGTCTGCGGCTCCCGCTGTCCGCGGCGCCAAGATCGGTAAACGAACCTCGGGGCCGCGGTCCAGGCGCTGCCAGGTCGCTGAGCGAGGCTGGGTTCGGTTCCCGCCGCCCCCGGGGCGACCCCGGTAGGGGCAGCTCGGAGCGGTTGAACTCGGCCCGGCCCCGGCCCGCGGTGCTGCCCGGGGGGCGTTGCTGCCGCTCTTGTGCCCCCAGCCCGAGAGCAGCCGGGGCGGGGTAACAGCCGGGACCGGGTCACAGCCGGTACCGGCGCGGCACCGAAGGGAGCCGGGGCAGCCCCAAGCCCATCTCCCTTTTCCATCCCCACCCTGCCCCAGCGCTGCGCTTCCCCTCGGGGGAAAAAGAGCCCGTCCAAAAGGGGTCATTTCAGCTTTATGGGATCCAATCAAACGTTTTTTAACAACATTCAAGAACCTCTTAAATGATGTCAGTCTGAACTGAGGGGGCCCTTCGCCCTTTCCCATCACTGACCCTCCCACGCACACCAACCCTGCATTTGTCTTTTTACACTTACTTAGTGTCCTTAGTCCTGAAATGAGTACTGAAAGCTCAGCTACTTCAAAGAACGTAAAGAAAAAAAAAAGTAACTAGAAAAATATTACAACTAAAAATAATTTGGGATAAATTTACAAATTCTTTATTTAAAAACCCCTAGAGTATGTATAAAGGAGACCCTCCTGGTCAAAACTCATTCTACCCAGTGTTTGAAAACCTACATCAATGCCCCGTATTTACACTGTAAGCGTTCCAGCCTGCGCATACAACATGCAGCAGTCGTATACGCAAGGTATGTACACAGCAGGGAGGAAGAACTTGTGACCACCAAACAAACATCCAGGCAAATTAGTAAACGGTGGGGAAAATACACAATTCTTATACCATAAAGCAAACCGTGGGGAGAGGACATCCAAAAATACGCCAAGTGTGAGGACTTCAGTGAGCAGAGTTGAGTTGTCTCTTCCTGAAGCGTCGTTTTTTCTTACAGAGGAGGAGGTGGCTTCAAACAACTGACTTGTATAACTTTTTATAAAAAGAAAACTTAAATAGTGCAAACTCTGGTTAAAACATAAACTCTGGTCGACACATAAAGGGTATCTATGCATAATATAAACAAAACCAAGGAGACGTTATTCGTGGGGTGGGGGTGGTACCAGGAATAAAGGCCCCAGAGCTGGACCCGGACACCTGACACCCAGGAACTGTCTCGGCACCATCTGTTGGTGGACCCTGTCCCTGAGCAGACCCTGGCCCTGGGCAGGCCCTGGCCCCAAACTGCAGAATTACCACCTGAAATCCCAGGAAGCGTTTCACTTCTGTTCCAAGTTACCTGGTAATTTCCAGGTAGCGAACTCCAGGGAACTGCCCGTCCCAGAACGTTATCACCAGGCCAAGCATGACCCAAACACACCAGCACAGGGTGGGGGCTCCGCACCATTTCCACAGCCCTGGTGCAAGCCAGGTCAGCTCCCCAGAGCAGAACAGACAAAGGGATCTAGCAAACTCTACCTAAGAAGAGGGGTGACAAAAATGCATCGATTAACTTTCTAACTAGTTTCAGTTAAGTGTCACTTTCAAAGGGCTAGGGCAAAAGAGTTAATAATCATTGCAAACACGTTCCTGTGGTTTACACCCTCTGCTAGGAGAGAACAGTCCTTCAACCTCTGTTGAGTATTTCCAGCATCAGAGCCCTCACCTCCAGCTGCTCTTTTGCATGTTGGGGGAAAAAAACAAGCAAACAAACAAACTGTATTTCTTGATAGGCAGAACTATCAAAGATGTATAATGAGTGAAGTCCCCCAAAATAAACTCTGAGAAGGGATCAGCAACAGAACAAGGACTTTAAGGCAATAAGAGGCATCAGTGCTGCGATGCTCCAACATTTACAACCCAGTGCCCATTCCCCTGCAAAGAATTCCCCTCCCCTGTCCCCCATCTCCTCCTCATCTGTTAACTGTCAGACTCCTCCTCCTTTTCCTCCTCATCATCATCGTCCTTTGTATTGGCCTCAGATTTATCTGAGGATTCATGGAGAAGAACATATTCCCTGCTGCTGAACCCAAACTTCAGTACATCCTTCTCCTTCAGTTCATAGTAGCGCTGGGGCTCAATCCGCTGGTTATTCAGGAAGGTGCCGTTCCCCGAGCCCAGGTCGATGATGTAGGGCCGCACTCGGCGGCCGACGGTGCCGTCGGCACGAGTGTACTCCACGAGCCTGGTGAAACAGAACACACCGATACCATCACCGCAGCGAGGCAGAAACGCGCCCCAAAAGCAGAGGGGGTTCCAGCACGTGAGCCCCAGTGCACTCTGGAGGTCTCTGCGTGCGGAGATCTGGGCGCATCTGAAGGGAGCAACGAGAGGCTGAGCAGAGTCTGACAGGCTGCAGCACCCTCTGAGCCTCCGGTGGGTCATACAGCAGCTCCCACAACAGCTGCACCCCAGAGAGCCCCTGTCTCCAGCAGCAGCCAACCCCCCCTTCACAGAGCAGCGGCCTCTGCTGTGAAACACCCGACGAGCAAAACCTCTCCCTGAAACACTACTGCCGGTGGCACCCGCCAGTCTACCCCAGTTCAGGTGAGCACACAGTTCTGTGTCTACCCCTGCGGCGCTGGCTGTCTTGCTAAAAGGCTGCTCGGGGTTAAACGAAGAACTACGGGTATTTTTGATCACTGCCAGCAGGACAGGCAGCAGTCACGCATCCATTCCATCCCTCCCTAACATACTTGCAGCAAATTCGTGTCTCAGCAGGGCACGTCCAGGGGTTTGCTGTTTGGCTTTGCCCCCCCCCCACTTCAGAAGTGTCCAGATAATCCCACGTCACCCGCGGGCAGAGCAACGCTTACCGGTACTGGAACACAGCGTGCTGCTTGGAGCAGGAGGGGTGGTCGATGGGGATGTCTGCGATCCGGCGGTGCCTGCCCAGCAGATACGCGCTCTGCCTGTGGATGTACATGACGGGCAGAAACTCGTCGTTTTTGAAGGGGTAGAGGCGCCAACGCTTCTTCGGGATCCGCGCCTCAGGGGGCTCGCTGTACTTAATCACGACACCCCGGAACGTGTTGGTGTCTTCCAGAAGTGCGCCGGACAGTTCAAAGCTCGGCTTCTCTTTGTTCGAGGAAGCTTTTTCTTTAGGTTTGTTATCGGCTTGCCCAAGCTCTGGATTCTGGTCAGCCCCGCCACTTTCATTATTCTGCCGGTGCTCTCGTCTTCTCTCGTTATAAAACTCCCTCTCTGCCTGCTGCTCGCGGATGTTCTGAACATCCCTCTCTCGCTCGTGGCCTCGGACTCCTGGCCTCTCGTTTGGATTCTTCCTTCTGTCTGAGTGGTCTCTGTGCCTATCCCTGTCACTGCTTCTCTCTCTCCTGTGCTCCTGCTCCGACGGGTATCTCTGCTTTCGCTCCTCGTTTCCTCTACGACAATGATCATCTCGCTCCTGGAACCAAGAATCGCTGACAGTGACGTATTCAGGATCAGGAGGAACGAGCAGCGAATCTACCTCAGTGTTTAAGAAAATCACAGTCTGCCCACGGGAACAGACACCTGGCCACGTCCCGTGCGGATCTGACACAGAGCGACTTCCTTGCCGAGCTATTTTTGATTCCTACGCTTTGCACAGAATAAAGTGAGACCAGTAACCAGTGCTCGGGGCCGGTGCAGCAGCTCACGGGGACAGCCCGTGCAGCGGCACGAGCCGCAGACAGCGGGTCACAGCACAGCCTGGGGCGGGTCGCCCGAGCCCTGAACTGCCCAGACCCTCCTGCTCCCGGCGCGACAACGCTCCGAGGACTAGACACGAGTAACTGCTCTCTCCGAGAGGCGCTTTTCGTACCTCGCAGGAGCAGCTGTCGCTGCGGAGCCGGGCAGGGCCGGGCCTCGCCGCTACCGACCGCGCCATTTACCTGCTTCACCTTCACGGAGGCGTGGTGCGGGCTGCGGCTCCTCCTGCCGCGCGGGGACCGGCTCCTCCGCCCGGACTTGCTCTTCCTCTTGGGCGATCTTGAAAACAAGGAGAGGAGGGATGAACGGCGGAGCCGGGCCGAGCCGGTCGCCGCGCGGGGCCGCCGCGGCCGCCCCTACCTGCTGCTCCTGCCGCGGCTGCCCTGGCGAGGCCCTGCCGGGCCCCGCCGCTCCTCGGCCGCCGGCGGCGACTGGCTGCCCCGCGCCGAGCGGGAGGCGGAGCGCCGCGGGCTCCGCTTCTCGGCCTTCACCGGCGCCTCCCGCCGCCGCCGCCGCTCCCGCCGCCGCTCCCCCTCCGCCTCCATGGCCCGGCCGCCGCCGAGGGGGGTGCGCGCCGCTTCCGGCCCGCGCGCCGCCACCCGGAAGCGCTTCCGCCGGGAAGGCGCCCGGCCCAGTCCCGCCTCCCCGCAGCTCGGCGCCTGCGCAGTGGCGCTCCCGGCCGCGCCTGCGCTCTCCCTCCGCGGGGCGGCCGTCGCCATGGAGACAGGCGCCGCGGACGCCATGATCCCGCCGCCGGACTCGCTGCTGCGGTACCAGCCGCCGGTGCTCGTCAGCCGCCGCACCGAGAGGCGCTCCCCGGGGGTGAGCGGGGCCGAGCGGGGCCCGGCGGGCCGGGGCACTGCCCGCTTCTAGCGCTCTCTGCTCTCTCCGCAGGCCCCGCCGCTGAAGGGGACCCCGCTGCCGCCCGCCCCGACCGGGCCCGTCCCGTCGCCCTCGCGCGCGGCCGCCGCCGCGTCCGCGAAGCAGCCGCAGGAGCTCCTCAACGCCATCCTCCCGCCGCGGTGAGCGGGGCCGGGCCCCCCCCCGCCGGGCCGCGCCCGGGCGCCCCCCCCCCCCCCCCGTAACTCCCGGTGCTTCTCGTGGCAGGGAGTGGGAGGAGGAGAACCGGCGGTGGGTGCAGGAGGTGTCGAGCGCGCCCAGCACCCGTCTGGACGTCGTCCAACTCCAGGAGCAGCTGGACCTGCGGCTGCAGCAGAGGCAGGCGCGGGAGACCGGCATCTGCCCCGTGCGCCGGGAGCTCTACGCGCAGTGCTTCGGTCAGTGCCCGCTCCCCGCTACCACCGGCCAGGCGTCTCGTTACCCACGGAGCTGACACTCACACCACGTCATAAAGATACCCGCTCGTACACGATTCAAAGCAGCTCAAAATTCTCTCACGCTGTACTTAGCCCAACAGTTAATTTAATTAACCTCCCCCCGGCGTAGCCATCAGCACCCTCGCACACACAGGTGCCGAGACTGACAGTGGCTTGAGCAGGATTCTGCTGGAGGCTCCCCGATAACTGAAAAACATAATCACACAGTTTTAGGTGTATGCTGTCACAGCTTCAGTGGGTCTGTATCAGTGTTGTCACCCCAGGGGCTGTACCCCTACCCCAGCACACTGGAGCTGTAACAGCAAAAATGATTACAACTCTCTCTCCTAAATCCCTGTTGCCTTTACGGTGCAGAGAAGAGGTGAAGTAGTTCTGGCCCCCATGTGTACCCAGCACCCCCCGTCCCTGCCCAGGAGCAATTCTAACGGGACTTTTCTACCCTTTCTCTAAAGATGAATTGATCCGTGAGGTTACAATCAACTGTGCAGAGCGAGGGCTGCTGCTGCTTCGAGTCAGGGATGAAATCCAGATGACAATTGCTGCCTACCAGACACTGTACGAGAGCAGCACAGCCTTCGGCATACGGAAGGCGCTACAAGCTGAACAAGGCAAATCTGACATGGAAAAAAGAGTAAGTGGGGCTATTCACTCCCACACTGTATTTTCCTGCCTGTGATATAGCACGAGGGTATTATTATCGATCACACTTCCCCTGAAACCAGTTGTTTCTATTTCCACGGGAGGGCAGCAAAGATCACCACCAGATCACCCTCTTTTCCTCGGGCTTAATTGCACTTCATAAATTATGTGCTATTATCTCTAGAACCCTTCAAAGACTGTACACCATTAACTGAAAAGGGATTATTAAAAGCCAGAGGTGGACAGATCTGTGTTCTTTTCCAAGATTGCAGAGCTAGAAGAGGAAAAGAGGGAGCTGGAAAGACAAGTGAGCGAAGAGAAAGCGAGATGTGAAGCTCTTGAGAAACGTGAACACGAACAGCGACAGCTGGCAGAAAAGAAACACGCTGAAGAGGTTCAGTTCTTGAAAACAATGAATCAACAGCTGAAGGTCAGGAAAAAAAAAAGAGTAATGGTAAAGCTTCATTTTGTAATTGAAAAGATACAGAAATAACTTTATAGTTTTACATTCAGGCTTCAGGCCCCCTTGAAATGGTTTAGGTCACAAAATGGAATAACCCATAGAAGCCACCCAACCTGTTCCTTCCCTTAAGTACAGGCGCTGAACAGCTGCCTTCATCCTGCTGGGGTAGTTTGTTCTCTCCTGAAGCTGCCATCACCGTAATCCAAGCACCCAGGAAGCCGCAGGCACAACGCGCTCCCCAAGCACAGGGAGCTCTCCCCTCCATCTATTCATTTGGCATCAGCTTGTCTCAGTAACTGAAAATGTTGCTGTTCCCAGTTACTTTTGTCCCACAGTTTGTGTTCCAAACACCAGAGCGCCAAATATTTAATTTAGCTAACATAGCCCAGCCTGCAATCGGAGCACTCCGACCCCTGTTTCAACAGCTTTTATTTAATTTCCTCTTGCTGCTTTACATTACAAACTGAGTCTTTCATTGTATGGAACCAAGGCCAGCTCTTTTCTTCTCAGAATGCAAGAAGTGTGCACGCCAAGAACGAGAAGCTAATTTATAAAACATGCAGTAAGGAATGGGATAGCTCGGGGGAAAAAAAACAAACCACAAACTTGCCCTGCTCCTCTTGAGCCTTGCAGCATCCCTCAGCTCCTCGCTTTGAGTGCCCAACAGACCATTTATCTCTTCCCAGCAACGTGGGTTTACTTTTGAGGTTGAATCTAATTTGACTTCCTCTCTCATTTGTTTTTCAGGCCCAAGTTGAAAGCATCATTGCACTAAATAAGTAATTTCTCTCTGGTCCTCGAGGCAGTGCTCAGAAGAGGTGTCAGAGCAAAAGTTTGCAATTAGTGACAAAGATTTGTCTTCCTAAAACAATCTTGACTTTTCACTTACCGGTAACCGAAGACAGTGTAATTGTATTATTTCTTTCTTTTTCTCTTGAAGAGTTGAAACTCAAGAGCTTCATTAATTACTGCATTAGTTTCAATCCCATCTCAGCATCCAGCTCCTTGAATAGGGAATCTCTGTGACTCGCCTGTTGGCACTCGGCTAGATGACCTTCAAAGCAATAAGCTAATAAACATTTCTATCTGCAAGCCTCTCTGTGACATTATTATTTTGAAAACACTGTAGAAAATTCAGAAGCAATACGCAAAGTGTAACAGACATTATTGTACACGATCACTAGGAGATGGCAGGTAATTCTGGGACACGTCTGAAGGGATTTCCTGGAGTAGTGCAAGTCAGTGTTAACTGTACATCAGAATCCCTCGTCAGAACAGTCAGGAACAGCCTCCCACAAGCACCAGCAGAGCTCCCTAGGTGGTTATTGCTAATGAAAGAGGGGTGCGACGCCGTGCCCAGCACCACTTCTCGGGGGAAGCAAAGAAAGCCCCGCAACTAGCCTGTTACACACAGCGAGGAGACAGGGGGAAGATCACTCACTGCAGTCATAGGAAAAACTCCATAAAAAAATAAAACACCCCACCCACCCAACACCCCCACCCCTGAAGAGCACTTCAGGATATGTTTTGCCAGCGCCCTGTTTACTGGGCTTAGATGGGGATGTGGAAATACCATGATCTCCAACTGCATAAAGAACTTTCAGATGATGCAGAAACAAAGAAGGAGATGCTGCTCCTGGGAATGGGACAGACAAGTCAAGCCAGGCTTTGAATGGGAACTACAAGTTTTATATTAAAAAAAGCCACCACACACTAGAGCTGTTTTATGTAAAATTTAATAGAATAAGCAGTTATTGCTTATGTTTGTATTTTTTGTGCTTTGATCTTTGTCCCTCCAAGCCAGTTTTTTTCTTGTTCTTATTCTTATTTTTCACGTTGTGAGTTTCATAATACCGGACTCCAACTTTCTTGGAGCGCTGCTCCCTCTCGGCTCGTCTCCTCTGCAAATGCACACAGAACACATTAGCACAGCCCCAGTACCCACAGCCTGGACTTGTTTGCATTCTTTCAAAAGCTGTTCGCTTTGTGTTCCACACGCCTTAAGTAAAATAAATAATTTAAAACAAAACTTTACTGGTGTGACTATATGGACATCTATCTACGTGGAATCCACCCACCCACACTCTTCAAGTGGTACAAAAAGATACGCCCTCATCTTTAGCAAAGGAGTGAACAAGATACTAGATGCCACCTGATGTCTGGGTCACGTAAGGTCTGTAACAGAACATTCACCAACAGGGTTCAGCCTTCGGCTGCGCTCTGACTGTCCCCAGCCCGCAAAGCTCCGCGGAGCCCCTGCTGCACGTCTGCTTGCAAGTCACTTTCAACGTCCTGCAGACAGACCACTGCACTTGATATTTAAATGATTCTAGAAGAATTGTGTAGACTTGCCTAACACGAGCAGAAACCAGCAGCAGCTCTCTGGGGAAGAGAGCAGCACTGCCCACCCAGTTCCAAATCCTCCTGTCTCCCACCCATCTGCTCTCTCAGCAGCATCAGTGGGTGAGCTAACACTGGTTACCCACCAAGGATTCTCCCCCCTGCTACGGTCACCTGGGCCCCTTTACAGGTCTGTGCTCAGCAGGAACACATCGCTGCCACGCTTCACACCACCCAGTCCTCACACTCGTCCCACCTCAGCTACAGCCCCTGTGCTGTCCCTATCCTACAAGTGCCCAGTCTAAAAGCTCTTCAGTGGCAATGCATAAAAACCCTGTAAGAATTCTACCTATAAAAGCAGCCAGCTCTATTACCCAGCTCATCTGTGTACAATCAGAAATCACACTTACTTCTTTGGATGTAAGTTTCTTGCAAGGCTGATTGTTGTCATCATCATCGGCCTCTCCCGCTTTCCTTTTTCTTTTCTTCTCTGTGTTGCCTGCAAACAGCAGAGATGTCTGTACTCAGACATCTTCCTAAACACTCATCTGTTCACGGGACTTAAGACTGGGGTCACCATCCAGCTACCTCAGCAGAGCGTTCCTTTGGTCAGATGTTAACAACGTGCGTGTTCCTCACCAGAGGATCGCTCGCTGTTACCACGAGCTGCTCTTGAGGAGCAGATTGCTTAAAGCCCCACACAAGTCCAGAAGAACTCACAGATCTGTCAGAAGAGGGTTCTCCCACATGACTCTGCTTTTCATCAAATGTACTGTGGGAACTGAAGTCACAGACTCAAAGTCACCACAGTACAACCTATAGCCCGAAGTAGCTTCGTGCTTTTATAGCATCGCAAACCCCTTCCACTCCCCCGTGTAACTTTACACCACACGGAGCAGCAGTTGCTGACTCCAGGCTGCACACAGCAGCGCTCCTTTGGAAATGGACCGGCTGCCTTCACTTTAACCTCACTGGCTGGTAGAGGGACATACCTCACACTGCAGGCAGGTGTTCTACGGAAGGGCTGTGGCAAGGTCACCAGGCAGCCCTTGGGTTAGCTACTGAGAACTCAAAGAGCTACAGGGAAAAAGAAATCGCAATCCGGAGCTAACGAACGCTTCTGCCCCAACTCCTGCTCCTCTCTTGCTTACAGGATTTCCACATGCAGATTAAGAACATCTACTAATCTTGTTTTACCTCTGTCTTCAGTTTCTTTGGGTTCTTCACACTTCTGCATGGATTTTGCAAACACTTTTTCAGTCAGCTGCTTAGGGATTCTGCAAAAGATAAAATAAGGAATAAAAGAATGTTCTAACACCAAATGTAACCACCTCTGAGAAGCAATCAGCCTCCAACAGACTCCAGCAGCCTGTCAGCACCAAAACCACAGCTTTTGCACCTAAGAACACATGGCAATCATCTTGTGTAGAGCACAAGCCCTGTAACTCCAGAGACAAAGGGACAAAACACTTGACCTGGAGATCTCAGCCCTCACAATGCTGCTGGCTGGGCTTTGCTACAGCTGGTCCTGCTGCATGAGTGGGGACACTGGAACACGCACGGAGGCCAGCTGGCATGTACAGCTAGGACATTAGTCTTGGTACTGCTCAAGAAAGAGCTCAACATCAAAGACATGCAAGGATGCAGTACTGCCACCTGGGACACCGACAGATTTCTAATCCATAGCTTAAGGGCAGCTTTCCAAAAGTGAGAACACCTTTAGTTACACTGGTGACTAGAACTTCTCAGAATAATATTTCCAAACCAAACGGCTCCTTAGCCAAGGTTCAAATATTTATGGATAAACTAGATAAGCTGTGGCAACTTGTGTGAGGCAACACGGAAGAAGCAGTCAAGCGAATTGTCAATGGAGTGAAACTACAGCAGAACCACATTAACCCTTTTCCCTCACACCCTGTGAGCTGTTTGAGTTGCTAAACAGATTCAGAGACCTTATTGCTGAGAATCTCTTGGCTCTGGCTTTATCCAGAAATTTTTTGTATTTTGCAATCTTCTCATCCAAAGCCTTAAGAACTGCCTTTGAGCTCTCCTGGGCACCCGGCACAGCCAGCTGCGATTCCTCCTCCACTGAATCTCCACGTTGCTCATCTTCCTCTCCCTCCTCTTCCTGCTCCTCCTCTCCAGAGCAATCACTGTCTGTTTCATCAAAGCCTGGCACATCTACAGGAACCAGGTCTTCTTCTGAGAACTGAGGTGCCACATTAATCCTCCCGAAGTTCTGCCGGACATGTGAGATGAGCTGCTTCATTTCGCTGTCTGCATTACTCTTCTCTTCTGCTGGCTCCACACTTGGTGACACTGACTCCAAGATTCTCTCCTCACTATCATCGTGGCTCGATGCCACAGCTGCTTCCAATGCAGGAGGCTGTAAGAGAGTTAACAGATTATCCACAAAATCTGTCCCATCATCTGAGAGATTTTTCATTTTCTCTCTTTGGAAAAAGCCTAAGATGAGGCTGACAGCAGGATAATTACTGACACATCTGGCTGTCAGACGATTGTAAAATGTCTCCAACATCTCTGAAGATCACTACCCAGTCCTCACCAAACTCAAGTGAGTGTTACTTGAGTGACCAGACTTGGGCAGAACCCAAGACATGCATTGCCCAAGTCACCTGGCACTCTGGGGGGAGGGAGCAGGGAATACTCTTTGGAAAACCAAGTAACACGTGACAAGAGGAGGCAGTGCATCACATTCACCTGGGTTGCTGTTTCTGCATTTGGTGGCTTCACAAAGAATGGGATTCTGCCTCTCTGCCAGTCGTTGAGAACCATCTTGCTCACAGTTTGAATGTCAGGCTCACCACCCTGAAAGAACCCAGTAACAATTTACATCCACGTCTGCTGGACACACCACCTTCCTATCACCTGTAAGCAACAGAAACATTCATATTGCTCACAGGCACTAACAGGCCACATGCTCTATCAGCCTGCAAAAGCAGAAAGCTGTCACACCTTTAGCAGCTTCCCAGTCCTAGAAGCAAGTTTCTCAAGGAAATCTTCCGTATCCTTCCAGGAATCAATTTTGTACGTCCTTCTGATGTACTCTGGTTTGGCTCTTTCCAGCACAGCACTGATGTGATCTTCAGGGCTCTTAATCTTTTCAACTTGAACCTGGAAACAAATGGTGGCATATCACCCCTCTGGACAGCGTGCACTCGTTCCTTTGAGCCCCTCACGCTGACTGCAGCGAGGATCTCCCAGCCTTCCACGCAGACACCTACCACTCCCTTCAGCACAATGTCCGTTTCGGTGTCTCCGGAAGGATAAACCACCCCGGGGCAGTCGATGAGAAAGATCCGCCGCATCAGGGTGATGTACTGCCACACCTGGAAGAGCAGCAGTTCCACGTTACCGCCTTCCCCACAGCCCTCCGTCCTGCTTCTTAAATGTCTGCTTTTCATATGCGGGAGTCATCTTAGGAACTTGGTATTAACACACAAAATACAAGTTGGCTCTGTTGTTAGCCAGCCAAGACCTGCTGCACCTTGCTCCTCCCAATGCCATCAAGCTAAGGACAAAGGTGAGGAAGCTACAGTCACAAAACCCTGATGCTCTGTGGTCATCCCCTTCCATGACCCTTTTAAGAGTAAAAGCAGCAGGCTGACAAAGAAGATTCCTGTAACTTTGTCTTCTTGTTCATGGTCACTTTCTTGAAGAGCAGAGCTAGAAAAGCAGCGCTCACAGAGCCTGGCAGCACAAACCCCATCTATTGATTTGGGAGAGCACAGACAGAATTCTGCTTTTGACAATGCACTTAAGGATAAAAAATGATGTAGTGGGAGGATCTCCTCCTACCTTTGTTTCACCTGCAATGGGGGCCACATTGCAGACCTTCTTAGAGCGTAATGTATTGATCACTGAGCTTTTGCCAACATTGGGATAGCCAATGAAACCCACGCTGATCTGCTTCTTGTCAGAGTGTAACTGTTAGGAAATAACACAACCTTTTAACACCTCAGAGCAAGATGGAATTACTACCTCAGTTCTGAGCATTTCAGCACCTGCTGTTCCCACTACACTGGAAAGCAAAGGGAACTCCACAGTAACAGATAAAAAAAAAGAAAAAAAGAAAGAGATCAGCTCTTTTCTGTCCAGAGAGGTGTGTGAGGGTACACTCAACAGCAATGAGGACACTTAGAGTATCTTAACAGAACATGCATGGGACGTGAACGGGTGTGAAATACAGAATCATAAGAAGTCTCTTCCAACTAAAACGATTCTAAGTTCATGGAGTCCACCCATTCCCCAGCACTGCCAGGGCACCACTGACCCCTGGCCCTCAGCACCACAGCTCCATGGGGGGCTTGGAAACCCCTCCAGGGATCACAGGGACTCCACCCCTGCCCTGGGCAGCCTGGGACAGCCCTGGACAACCATGGAGGGGAAGAAATTGTTCCTCGGCTCCAACCTAAAGCTCCCCAGCACAGCTTGAAGCCATTTCCTTCATCTTGTCCTATCAAGTTCCTTTCTTCTACACACTCAAGTAAGACCAAGGATATTCAGTGGGTTACTCCATCTAGAGGAAACCTAGGACAGAGACTGAGGGCCAAACCTGCTCTTTCTGGATCTCCTCAGTTTGAGAAACTTTGAATGTATTTGAAGGAATATTTTCCATTTTGTCTCCAGACAGGGGAGCTTTGCTGTCGTTTCCTGACAGAATGGCCACAGGAGGAGTGTGCTGGACCCCAAACACTAACAAAAGACTCCACACTAAACCCCACTGCCCTCCAAACACCGGAAATCCCCCCGATTGTTCGGTACCTTTCCAAACTGCCTCAAGAGCTGTATGAAAGCACCTTTGCCAAAAGGGTTGGTGAGGCTGGCATGAAAAGCCAGCGTTGGATACTCCTGGGAAAGGACAGCAACCCAGCGCTTCTGAAGAGGAAAACAGACACTGTTAAGAGGGATCCTGTGCCGCAGAGGCGGCGAAGCAATCTGCTGATGAGCAGAACACGGCATCTTCACTCGGGTCACAAATGCAACTGTCTATGAAAATTGCTCTACGAGAACCTTTGAAGCGTTTCGCCAACCCAACAGCTAGAAGGACAGAGCATTGTTTTTACAAAAGACAAGCAGTTTCCCAAAAACGCCTTCACTGCTAGCTACAGCTAATTAGCTTAACAATATAAAGCAAACCAGCTGTGGGGGATACGGATCTTAAGCGGACTAACATTTAACATACTCTGGAGACATCAGTTGAACTGTTAAATCCAGACAGAGGAAGTAGAGAATTTGTGGCTGGTGAGTGTTGCTCAACTCAGCCAAACTTGGACAGATTTACATTCTAATCATTACTTCTACAGCAGGCAAGCAGAGAGTTCCCATTAACCCAGTTACATTATGCCCTTTGAGACCAGCACGAAGACTGGCCGCAGAATTCGAGCGGAGGATACAAAAGGAACAAAGAAGGTCTGAGGACTGACAGGCAGGACTGTGCTTACAGTAGCCCAGGTAGGAACAAGGTCACATTTGTTCAGGACAAAAATGAGATGTTTCCAGTGTTTCTCCTTTTTGAGATAAGATTCCACGTGAGGGGAGCGAGTACCGATGGGATCCCTGGCATCAAGAACTTGAACAACAACGTCCGATGAGTCTATCACCTGAAAAAAAAAAATCACACAGAAGAATTTTACAGCAAGTAAGACACCTACAGTATGCACGTGGAAATTTACATCCCTTTCTAAACTACATCATTAATTTAAAGCCTTGTATCCTTCTCAAACAATGGTTACTTCCCAGCAGACTAGGGAGGCTCAGACTAAAGTCCATTAAGCCTCCCCTCTCTCAGCTCCTAACCCCCCCCAGTTCAGCCTGGGCAGCTGAATGGCTGTTACCTGCTCTTAAGCACCAGTGAGATGCTTGTAGTGCTTGGGAATGAAAACACAGCACCTGGACGGGAGTAGACAAAAAAACATCCATTCTGCAGCGATTTGATTATGCCATTTCATAAAGGATCAGGATATAAAGTCTGGTTTCTGGACCAGTATGAAACACACAACCAAGCAGGAACCTGCTGTTAGTCCACTAAGCATCTACAGCAGGGATCTGACATTTTATGACTTGCTTTCAGCCAAGCGAATTTGTTTCACAGCTATTTCCTGCATTTTTGGCAGCATCTTACTGAAATCTGTTTTGCTCTATCATTCCCGATGCTTTAAAGTCAGAATTAAAAGGTTTTAAGCTACAATCAGAAATTCAGAGCAAAAAGTCAAGCAGTTTAACACCTAACCATCACCAAGAGCACACAAACTGCTCTTACAACCCTGATTCATTTTCAGTCTCCACTTCTCTAGCAGCCAAGGTGGCTCAGGGGACACACAGGGTCAGAGCCCTCCAAAGCTGACCCTTATCAAGGCACCAGATGTTTTTAGACTAAAACTTAAGGGCACGCCCCTGGTTTATTCGTGATGAAGCCCCAGGAGTCCAAGAGAAGCCACCACCCTCGCCCTGCCAGTCCAGCTCTAGGTCATGTATTTTAAAGGTGTTTGTTCCAGTGCAACAACAGCTCAAGAATCCAGCTCCATCAGGCAGAGATTTGAAGATGGATCTGCTCTCTCCTACAGCTGGCTCCTTCCATTCCTGTTTAGGTACCGCATCAGTGCGGAGAAAGGGTGTACGGCTTCAAGTTAGACAGTTCAACCAGGCTGACAGGAACCCAGGCAAGGGAATGACAAACTTGGGACACCTCTGCGTGAAGAAGGTCACTGTCTTAATGGTTTTAAGAAACTTTACAGCAAGTTCAAGTATCAAAGCTTCCCTAGGAGAGCAATGAGTGGTTTAGGAGCTCCTCTGACTGTGGCTGCATGGGATTTCCAAAGCTGTGCTGCAGCTTCCGATTTCATGAAGGCCAAGAGACACGACTCCGCTGCACGGTACAGACACAGCTTACCTTGTAGAGCTCACCCCAGATTCTTCTGGACTGTCCTTTCTTATATATGTCCTCTTGTGCTTCATCCCTGGAAGTGGATTACCAGAGACATCAGCCACCACAGTGACAGGGTGGCACTGGTGTCATCTCTGAAGCCATTTACAGACAAAAAGAGGACACGAGGTAGCTGGGAGTTGGCCCCCTCCCCATCCTCCACCTTATCAATGGGTGTATGAGAAGGGTCTCTGAAAGCAAAGCTGCCTTTCCAGAAAGCTGAGCATTTCCCTGTTCTATTTACCTTACACCAGTGTCTTCCGTCACCAGGTCTCGGTCCTTGCCCTGGTCATAAGATCCTGACGAGGCTTCGGCATTCTCCACCAGAGACTGCACGTCACTTGCAGAAAGATTTGGTCTTTTCCTCTGTGATTTGGGGCCAAATGTTGTTTCAAATGTTTCTGTGTCAAGAATGTGAACTCTGGAGGTCTAAAGAAAAACAGGTTGGTAAAAAAAAACCCACAACAAAAAACCACCCAACCCCACAAGCAGCATTTTTTCCAAGCCCTCACGACAGGCAGTGAGCAAGACCTCAGTTCAACACAACTCTACAACCCCTCGCAAGAGTTACAGGCACTTTCCTAATGATGTTTGAATTTTCCAGCTTAATCTTTGAGAAACACAAGAGTGGATATTTAATAAGCAACAAAACACACTGCGCCTGCCAAAGAACTACGCTTCAGTTCTCTCACCATGAGTGATGTCAAATGTAATTAAAGCTACAGTGACGAAAATTTAGCTGCTATCTTTGATCATTTCTTATTTTCGTAACAAGTGCGCAAATCTCGCCAAGTTCACAGATTTTTGTCAGGGGTAATTACAGTCAAAACTGTAGATTTTAAAACCTGTAGCAAATGCCAGCTTTTCTTGGAGCCGCACGCAATTCACCGCTGAAAGAAGCAATTTGTTTTCGTAATGCACATTTTAGTTTCTTATTCCTTCTTTTTCCTTAATTTCTGTAACATTTTTACGACATAAACCTGGAAAGTTTCCCCACGAAGGAACAGCCAGCAAGGATCCAAAAGAATAGCTTAGACTTCATGAAAGAAATCTGGTAACAACTAAAATCCGATTTACTAGAAATGAAGGCTGCATACAAAAGAATCCCTGATTCGAGGTGAAAGGCACCTATTTGAGTTCAAATTCATCACACAGCCACAGTGCGGAGCGTCCTCCGAGAGGTCCCTCGGTCACACAAGCGCGAGGAGCGCTGGCACATGAGGTGAAAGGCCGTGTGGCCCTCGTGAGATGGCACGCTAACCATGGGCTTTAGGGCGAGTCTTCTAATGAAAGCCAGATCTTCTCACAAGCTACAGGGAAGTAGCGCACTATTTCTTTGCCTTCACTGTGGCAGACTCTCAAAAACACCCTTCCCAATGCACCCATAAAAACCCTTTCAGCAGGCAGAGCACAGACAGCGCGGCGGCCCCAGGCAGCTCTGCATGCCCAGCCCAGCCCGACCCACGTGCGGCTTAATCCGGTCGTAGAAGAGGGACATGGGCAGCTTCCTTTGCTTCATCACCACCCTGTAAGGATCTTTCATGACGTTTTCCATCTCTTCTTGGAATTTCTGCAGGGATGACTGCTTGATCACACGAGTGTTTCCTGCACGTGAAAACAAACACTGCACCTGACCCTTGCTCAGCTTAACCCCCTCAAGCTACACTAATAAATAGTTCAACTGGAATCAAAAATACCAGTGACAGCAACTGGAGGATTTCACTTGACACAAACCCCACACTGGCATAAGTGAGCCGACCCTTCCTCACCCACCATCTACAGAGCAGATGGCCCTCGGACACTGCATTGACCAGCTACGAGGTACGAACCCACGGGCAAAGCCCAGAAGACAACCAAAGGCAGCAGAATCACCGCCCGAGAAGGAGCACACAGAGAGCCAGCACCCCCAGCACTGCCGCATGCAGAGCATGGCCCCATGCCCCAGGCCTTCGTTTCCACCACGCATCCCACACGGCACCGAGGCCACAATTCCAAACTAAACAGCCCCAAACACACAAAGTTCTGCAGCTTTCAAGCTTGCCGAGCCTGAAAGTTAAAAAAACTCACCAAACCATTTAATGTTTGGTTCCACTCTTGCGACTGTGCCAGGTGCCACCGTTGACTGATACTGGAGAGGTCTGATCACTTTGCCGTGTTTGTTCCTAAGGGAAAGGTGAGAACACGTGGGAACGTGCCAGGGCAGCACCCGCCCTCAGCAGCTCTGGTCACGAGGCCAGAGCATCCACAAGACCCAGAAAAACCCTTCACCCAGAACTGGTGCCCCCGAGACTGTTACTGGAGACACGTAATTGAAATCAACATTGGAACAGGAGAAGTGATGTCAGCCAGAGCACACTCCCAACTCTCGCTCGAGCCTGAGCAGCCCCTTAATGGAGGCTGCTCGTGTCAGACCAGGAACAGCTTCTTGGGGTGCAAAAAGCAGCCAAGTACAATTTCCTATTAACCACTGTTTTCTCCCCGTGGGCTCACGTGGAACATTTGAATTGTCTGTACCCATCAGCTGGCACGGAACCTCATCCCGAGATAACTTCCAAGTTGAGACGTGGGTTAAATTTAGTTATTTGTAAAAATCCGTATTCCCCGGCCCACTCTCAAAACAAAGTGAAATCTGGCAAAACAAAACAAAACTGCTAATCTGAACCAGGCCACTCAGAACCCCCCGCGGCATCTGCAGCCTGGCAGAGACACATGTTTACGGGGGGAGCGGCTCCGCAGACAGTGACTCTGGAGCAGAGTGAGGGGCGTCTCTCAGCGAAGGAGCCGCAGGGAGATCAGGCCCTTCAGACTTTCCGAGGGGAGCTTTAGAGTTGTGCTGTTGTGGGAGGTGAAGGAATCCTGGGCATTCCAGGGTCACGACGCTCCACCGAGAGCACATCAGCCGGTTTGCAGCTGCACTCCCCGATACCCATCGCTGCTCCGCCTGCGGCTCAGGACCCGGCTTCTCAGCTCACGCCACCACCAGCCCCACGAAGAGGCGGCTCCGCGCCAAGACCCGGACTGTGCTGGGAGGTTGTGAGCAGAGCAAGGGCAGCAGCCCCCGGGGGAAACCACCCCGCGCCCCGGCACGGAGCCGCCCGAGCCCCGCGGCACCGGTAACGTCGGCCGGGCTAGGCCGCCACCCGCGGGCCGAGCCGCGCTCACCTCCGCTCCTTCTGCCGGTACATGTTGAGGCGCCGGATAGTGGCTCGGTCCCGCATGTTGTTGCCTCCCGCGCCCCCCACGCGATCTGCGGAGACAAGACAGAGTCAGGCCCGGCTCGGTACAGCCCGGACCGGCTCAGCCCGCGGCCCCCACACGTACCGGGGTTGGTGCTGGCGCGGGAGGGGTTGATGGTGCTGCGGCCCTTGTAACGCGGCTTCACCATGGTGCCGAGTAGGGCCGCTCGCGGCCGGACCGGGGAGAACCGAAAAGGCCGCTCCGCCGCACGCAATGCGCCGGGCAGGAAGCGGTGGCACAAGTACTTCCGGCGCGGGTGGGTCAGCACCATGACGTACTTCCGCTGAGTCCGGCGTCCGGCCGCGCAGGCGTACCCTCGCGCCTTGACAAGCACGTGTAGCGCCCCCCGTCGCCATGGCAACGCGTGGGGCTGGCCCGACCCCTCCGCCCCGGTCGCCCCGGTTCCCCTCAGCCCCTCCTCGTCCCGCCGCCCGCCCGACCCCGCCCGCCCTGCCCTCGGCGGTTCTCGGGGCCGTCCCAGCTCGGGGCCGCGCCGCGTGTGCCATGTCCGCCCGCGGGGCCCGCCCGGCTCGGCTCTCCGGGGGGCTCGGGGCGGCAGAGGCCCGGCTCCGCCTCGCCCGGGCCGGTGCTGCCGGGGCAGCGGGGCCCCGCCGGCCGTTTCGAAGCAGGAGCAGGCTGCAATAGCGAGGCCGCTGGCACGGGAGCCCTCATTGTTTGTGGAATGTTGTTTGTTCACTGAAACATAATCAGAATCACTTGGGAGCTTGGCATTAGCGCGCATTTCCATTTGCAGACGAGCACATGTGGCCAGCAAACCGGCTGGTTGGTGTAGGGGTGCTGGTGGGAGCACTGGCGTTGCAGAGCCTACGAGCGGCGGGGCGGGACTGGTGGGATGCTCAGGGGCACACCGGGGTTTCTCTGGGTCACTGGCGATGGCCCTCTAAAATCAGAAATAATAATGCTGGCACTTTCGCATGTGTGTAAAGAATTGTATGGACAAGGCAGCAGCTTAAATCTGGGCAAATTACGTGTTTAAAGACTAAGCCTATGTTCGTGTTACTGCCAGGTTTTAACAGAAACTGGAAAGATCCTCACCTAGGGGGAATTAACAAAGCTCCACTGAAACGGTGTTAATTTATACCAGCGATTGGGCTGAAGCCAAACTGCACAGCACGTTGAGGAATCATTCCCCAAAACAAAGCTCTGGCCTGCTGCTTCTAAATACTCATTAGCAGCAGAGGATTCACGGCAAGTTCCGTTTCCTTCTAGTTCTGCTAACGCTCTTCTAAATCCCGAACAATAACAGAGCTTCTGAGATTTTGTTCTTTAATGGTTTTCAGCACTTCACTTTTATGTAGCGCATCGTCCCCGTGGTGCAGCGGGGCCCTACGGACTCAAGACTTGTGAGATGTTTTGTAAGATGGCGGCCTTGACTTTTCAGTCTGTTCTGGTTAAGCCTACGATTGCTGCTTTTTTTTTCTCCCCCTACTAATAGAATTATCTATGCCTTGGGCATTTAAAAAATACACATTGATGTGGGCATAAGAAATTAAATCCAAACTGTAGATAATTGTTTAAGCTATCGGACTTGAGGCTCATGTACAAGAGTCTTCCCAGGACAAGTGTGTTTTCCATTAAAGTTGATATCAATCTGTCAGAAGATCCTTTTGATTTTCAAATTTTTAGACTAAATAGTTGAGTAATACTTGCTCTGTTCTCCCCCACTCTTTCTTCCTTTTCCTTAAGAAAACACTCCTCTTATTGTTAGTGAGACACCTTGGAGCGCATCCAGAAAACTGCCGTCTCTTTCTGTGGAAGAATAGAAATAGCTTTAGACATGAGGTTATGTCGCGGAGAACTGTTCTCGGTAATGCCTCAGAGTTAATTGTTGCATTCCCACGTTGGACGGGGGAGGTTCCCCCCTTTAACGGGGAGGTCTCAGCTCCGCTTCCCCCGGCCTTGCCTACAGTGAGCGCTGCCGAGCCGGTCGCACTGGGCTACCAGCCTCGTTTCGGTCACAAGGGAAGATTATCCTGATAGCATAAGGAACAGAATTCAGACTGGGATAAAGTCATCGTTTCAGCTGCTCTCTCCTCTCTCTCATGTTTTTCCCGACCGAAATTGCATTACTGGGGCTAACAGCTGGTATTTAACTCGCAGCATCTCTGTAGCTGTGCTTGTTTATCTGATAACATGCGAGGCAGATATTTTACTAAACTCATTTTTTTGTTGCTGTGTGACTCACAAGCTTTTCAGTTGCTATTGATGCCTCCTCCAGTTTCCCCCCCACCTTTTTTTTTATCCTTGTAAATTTGCTCGTGGGACGTCGTCCGTCCTGCGTACCAGAGCGGCTGGGGGAATCGTGGTGGATGCCAGGCCTGCCCGATCTGCCAGCGGCCTCAGCCTCATCAACACACGAGTGGCCTGGCCACGGCTGAAACAGAATCATTTCAAATGTGGCCTCTTCCTTGTCAAAATCCCAGAGAATGTGGTTATGTGATGCCATCAGAATGACTCATTGCTATAATTACATATGTTCTAAGGGGTTATTCCCATTGTATTATTAAAAACTAGAGATGTTTGATTTTTGGCAGGGGCTGTCTTCCTTGTATGATCTACAGATTTTGTCAATTAAATGAAGGAAAAATAGATTTCCAAGACTTCAGAACAAGACTGGACTTGTACTCAGAGCACTTTTTCGGTGTGCTATCAAGCTCCTTTGTTTTATTTAACAGGATAGAGGCACACCAGGCGTTTTGCTCTCCTTGCTGCAGTGATTCCCTGAAGAGCACAAGGACAGAAGTGGGGTTTGTAGCCAGCCCTCAGAATCACCCCACACACATCCAGAAGGTACCGTGGAAGGTTCATCACTACAGTCGTTTCCCAGCTCAGTTCCTCGGGGACCAGTTTTCAGGGACGTAGCTTTCCGAGAGTGGGAGGTGGGTGTCGTGGGGGTCTGTGACCACCGCAGGCTCCTTGGCAAAAGGCTCTGGGTTTGGTGGCTCCTGAACAAGAGAAAACAAAGCGATCCCAGATATCATCACCTTGGATCTGGAGTTCCCAAAGTAGCGACTGGAAGCAATGGGGGAGAGCTGGAGGGAGGGGAAAATCCAAGCCGAACAAAAAAGGCAAAGAGGCGCGTTGGGCGTGAGGCAGCCGTTGGCAGTGAATGGCAGACGAGGTTCTTGCCTGGCGCTTTACCTCGTGCTGTAAATAACAATACATTATCTACCTGGTTGCCTCTGTTTTTTTTCTCTGCTATGATCCTGCTGCTCTTCCAAAATCATGGAGGTTTTGGCAAGCGGCTCCATCTAAACTGGGGTTCGGTGTTCAGCTGGGTGAAATACGATGTATACAAATGCCATCGGCGTGATTTATTTACAGCGGCTGGTTCCATACAGCCGGTATTTCCGTAATTTTAATAGAGTTTTTCTTAAAATGTTATTCCTAATGTCTTTCTCTGTGAAGACTATTGACTTAATAAAATCTGTAAATAGATATAAAGTATCCCTTTTAGTGTTCTCAGACAATATAATCCAAATAATAGCATTAGGGATAACCTGTTCCACTATCCTACTCGATTTCCTTTAATCAAAGCTTAGATTTCTTCTGAGCGAGAAATCATTTTAACATAAACATGAGCTAAGGAGTATATACATTGCCTCCATCTCCCGGGGGGCAGAGAGCCAGCACCTGATTGTTTGAGGAGTGTGTGTGCACACATTGAACTTGACTGTCGCTGATGAGAAATGGATTTGTGGAACACAGAGAGCGTAAGAACATCATACAGCCAACCTGTGTTTGGTGAGATTTGTCTGCTTCAGCCCCTAAATCTCAGCAAATGAGATAGAAATTAAACAGTTCCATGACTGTAAGCTGTTGGTATATGATTCCTGGCACTTTGTTCCCTGTTGTGTGGGATGAATTACCCAAAAGCCAAGTAAACTGCCCTGCAGATTTTGAGTAGAATTCTGTCCAGGGAATAAACACACATCTGTTCAAAAGTAAAAGATGTTTTCTATGCGACGGAGTCTCTGACGAGGATCTGTCTGTCTGCACATACAGCAGCTGCTTCTCCAGTTCGGCAGGGAGCCGGTCGATGTTCAGAAGCCGCAGCAGCAGCGTTCCCGTGCCGTGACCCCTGTAGGTGCATTGGGCTCCTGGGTGGCCAACAGAAGCTACTGGGGAGAGGCTCCTTCTTTCTAGACATTTTTCATCAGTTGGGGTTTGACTCCAGTTTTGGTGAATAAATCAAACCAAGCTTGTTCAGCAAACCCATTTATTTGTTTATTTGTTTAAAGAAGCACATTTTACAGTGATGCCATGGAGAGAACACCACAACAGGTTTATTCGCTGGGCCAAAAGAGAACATTCATGTGCATGTGAGTTGAGATGACATCAGTCTAAGGAAATCTCTGGCTCAGACTGTTGAGGTCAGCGTGTAAATCACATTTGTTGAAGGCAAAATGTTTCTAAATTCATAAATGAACCAGCTCTCTGGGAGTGGGAATAAACACAATTCTTGAGCTGATTAAAAAGCAGAAAGAAGTGGGATTTTTTTTTCTTATTTTTTCTATAACAATTTAATTTTAAAATCACCCATATTGAAAAATCTTGGATTTTCTTACTATGCTTCTTATTTTTTTTTCCTCTGGCTTTCTCTGTTGTTCTGTTTTGTTTTTTTTTTTTCCCATTTTGCTATGAAAAAGAAAGAAAGGGGGTAAAAGATGACAACAGAAAGAAGCTGGTTCATTTTTCTAAAAAACCCCACTTCTAGAGAGTACTATAAAATAAATTGTGTTGATTTATTATATGCAGGTTAATTTTGAAATAGTTGTGCTAGTATTGCCATGAGTTACTGTAGGGAATCCAGTCGGTGAACAGAGCCCCGGCGTATCACGCTGCACTAACGCTCTCTCTTTCCTCTGATCCTTGTTGAGAATGGATGGAGATGCTGCAGAGGGAGGGAGGGAGGGAAGCAGGGAGAGAGGGAGGGAGGGGTCGTTTATGAATTCACAAGCTGAGGTCTCTGAAGGGGTTACTGATAATTGCTGCTAGAAAGCGGAAGGGAAAAATGGTTCTGCTTACATGCAACGCCACGGCACAAACAGAATGCTTGCCTTAGGCTAGCTGGGGCTAGAAAATAGTGAGACCTGGTCCTTCGCTTGGGAGGCTTTCAGGAATCATCTGAACACGATCCATAAACAACTCAAAGGATGACTTTCAAGAACCTCTTTCTCTCTCTGGTTGGAATGCTGGTCGTTTATCATTGTGCTGAAATGGAATCCCCTTTTACAGATATAACGGCTTCTTGTTTACTTAAACACAAAGTGGATGATGGGCTGAAAGGTTTTGCTGCCAGCAGAGCAGTCACGGGGTGCTTGGTACAGCTCTGGAGCTGAAACAACTGTGCAGCTCCCACATTCTGCACTGAGCCAAACCAGCCGCAAAGCGGACGGGGCAAAAGGACAGTTGAGGTGTCCTCTGCTGTAGCCAAGTCCTCGGCGGGCACCACGAACCGCTGGCTCTTACAGGAGGGTACCAGGACAGCCAGAGCAAGCGGAGGGCTCTCCACAGTGTCCCCGCACACTGGCAGGCTTGTTCTGGCTTCCAGAACCGCTGAGCAGAGGAGGTGGCACGAGAGCAAGCACAGCAGAGATCGTATTCGCCAGGTTTAGCTTTGGGGTAAGCTTTCCCCAGCCTGTCACCTTACCAGGGAGACTTGAGCTTCCGCGGTGTGTCAGTGATCCACCCCAGCACATCTCTGGGAGCCACGGCACCTCCCCCAACTCCATCCCTCTGGACCAGAGGGCTTTTCTGGACTGTAGAGGAATTAAGTGTCTGTACATATTTATATTGAGGAAGCACGTTTTAAAATATAATGGAAACAGAGCAGTATTGCCACCTCGTGACACTGCCCAGGGTAACTCCCATGCAGAGAAGGCAGAGTCCACGTGTGCCCTCGTGTGTCTCGCTGGGTCTCCGTCCTGCACCGTCCTTGTCCCGCTTCCTCTGCCCAGGTGTCAGCTCTGGGAGAGCAGGAGCGCTTGTGCTGAATCCAGGGAACTCCAGTCAGTGCCATGCAGACCAGTAGTTTCTACCAAACTTCAAAGTTTGCTTCTCTTCTGCAGAACCCGATCTGAGCCTTCCCCCTCCCACCCGCCTTCCCTCCTGCTGTGTGCCCGGGTGGTGTCTGGGCACTCGGACGAGCGTGTCCCCAGCCCGGGATGGAGTCCCGCAGCTGTGACCGTACAAGCGGAGTCACAGCGTTTTGGCAACCCGTGGTTTGTTGTAACCTCTCATTTTCTCAATGTGCTGCATGTTAACTGGATCCTCAGTGGGAAATTCCTCAGGGGCTCCACGGAGCACAGCTGGGGTCCTGCAAGCGCAGGGCGGCTGGTTTGTGGCTGCGCTGCAGCTGGCAACGTTTTCTGAGATTTTCTTAAAGCTTTGGTGGGTTTCCCTTCCACAAGCGAGTCTCTGTCCTGTGGGACACCAGCCTCCATAGGGGCCAAGGCATGAACCACACACTCGGGAAGCTGGTTGTCATTTTGGGTTTTGTTTTTTTTTAATTTGAAATAACTCTGAAGCAGATTCAGGGCAGATACCACTGACCTCTTACCACAAAC
>JANIJG010022625.1:5000-21499 GCA_024611175.1 Megaceryle torquata | reverse complement strand
ACACAGAGACATCAGCCTTTGTCATTTCCAACAAAATGCTCTAAATAGCTCTAAAAAAATCCTCATAGAAGTGAGCAAAGCATTGTGCAAGTCAGAGTCAGCTTCACTCTTGCTGTGGACGGGCAGGAACTGCACGGAGCCCGGCGCCGGCACTGCTGGATGACACAAACATCAACAAAACCCTCCTGCTTTATCACCTATGGCACGGCTCGAGGCTCGAGGAGCTCCAGCCCTGTCACTCCAGAAACACGTTAAACGAGTCGGGGATTCTGATCATATTGTGATTCTCATTAGTAGATCTGAATACAAATAGGTTTTCTCCTCCATAAATGTCGCTTTGTCCACGTCGCGTACCGCAACACGTTACATTAGGAAAAGTTAATTTTACATGACTAAATATAATCAGAAACACAACATGAGGCCTGTCAAGTTGACATGGTATGATGGGTACCTTAACACTTCTCAGCAGGTAACATTGTTTGCACACTGCTTAAACTTGTTCATCAATGACTTCTTGCATGATAACCAGAATATTAACAATACATTGAAGGTGGCACCTGGCTTCTGACACGTAAAAATGCTTTTCCCCAACCAGATATTCTGGCAAAGGAAGATCTGCAGATCATTTCGGTGTTTGTTAAGCAAGAGCCAGCAATGGGCCCTCATGGACAAGAAGGTCAATGATCTCCTGGGGTGCATGAAGAAGAGTGTTGCCAGCAGGTTGAGGGAGGTTCCTCTCCCCCTCTACTCTGCCCTAGGGAGGCCACCGCTGGAGTATTAAGTCAAGTTCTGGGCTCCCCAGTTCAAGAGAGACAGGGAACTACTGGAGAGAGTCCAGCAGAGGCTGTGAAGATGCTGAGGAGCCTGAAGAATCTTTGTGCTGGGGAAAGGCTGAGCACCCTGGGGCTGTTCAGCTGCAGAAGAGCAGCCTGGGAGGGGAGCTGAGCAATGCTGAGCTAAAGGGCCCCCAGGGGTCAAGATGATAGGGCCAGACTCTTGTCAGTGGTGCCCAGTGACAGGACAGGGGGCAATGGACACCAACTGGACCACAGGAAGTAGCACCTGAACAGGAGGAGAAATGTCTTTGGTGTGAGGGTGTGGGAGCCTGTCTCAGGCTGCCCAGAGAGGTTGTGGAGTCTCCTTCTCTGGAGAGATTCCAAACCTGCCTGGCCACTGGGATCCTGTTCCCCCTGCTCTGGGTGACCTTGCTGGAGCAGGGGGTTACATCAGATGATCTCCAGAGGACCCTTCCAACACCTACCCTTCTGTGATTCTGTGACTCTATGACACTATGATGCTATGATGTTTTCTCTATTTGTGTATTATGGGGATTTCAGGCTACTTCTGTAGATTCCTTTGAGTGATCTACATCTTTCTGAATTATTTAACTACTTCCTCATGCAGGTTATGTTAATCCTGATCAATGTCTATGGTGTAAAACCCAGATGGTTACATTTTGATTGCTTTTCTTAGCAAATATCAAAACCTGCTCTTTTTAGAGAATTTGGACTCTGCAGGAAGTAGGACTTTCTTTATGGGTGGGGAGTCCATCCAGGGCCAGTCCTGAGCTGTTTTACTTTGACCTGATCTCCAGCTTTCCTCTCACACCATCACCCTCTCTGACATGCCCTTTAAAGAGAGTCGGGATCGCTACCTACACAAAAACCTAAAAATACTTTCCCTGTGCGGCGTTGGAGCTTCCCAGAGACAGAGGAATGGTCAGGGATGAGGAGCTGAACCTGGATTCTGTTCAGATAAACCCGTGGGAAACTTTGGACGTCAAACTCCCCCTTGCTGGCTGCCTACGCTTTACCAAGCCTCACGTTTTCCCCATTAAAATATAGCACCTATCTATTTTAAAATAAAGCTATGCCCTGTATTTTAATTGAGGCTCTGGTCTCCAGCTCCCAATACTTATAATCAGATTCCAGTTTTCCAGCTAAAGCTGTTTATTGATGTCCTACTTTTTTCACCATCGTAGCATGTCAATAAATTGGAGAATAGTTCCGTATGTTAGATTTCCCCAAGCTTTCTGGGGAAATCCTTTGACAATTTGCTGTATAAAGTCAGTTAATTGCTTTATATAGCAGAGCAATAGCAAGTATTTAGACATATCATATGACAGACATTCAGAAAATCTTGGAAAGGCATATTTGTCAATAAAATGAATGCTGGAAAAGCAAATTATTTTATTATGTGAAAGTTCTCAGTTTAAGCCGAGTTATCTTGATTGTCCTAATAACTGACATGCCTTAACCAGCTGTCTGAATGGTGGAAAGAAACGACTTCTGCTTATTTTCCTGAACCTTCTCAGGACCTCCCCGTAACCAACCAGCAAGCAAATCTCAAGGTGCTGTAGAATTTAATACAAAAACGAAAGTTCAAATTATATTTTATTTTAAGTTGGATAGGGCCGTAATAGAAAAAGATCATCAAAAACAATGAAAAGAAATAATTGTTAATTTCTACAGTACCTTGAAACAGAAGCCCCTGAGAATAAATAGAATAAGAATACTATTAAAATTTCCTCTTTTATTATATCTTCTCTGCCAGAGTAATTGTTGCTGTGTCCAATATATGCAGAGGACAATTTACTAGCTGTTTTCTATTAGTTTTTAGCATTAACATATACAGAAATAAAATGAATAGCTGGCTTTTCTTTGGTTAATTAAATGACTGACAAGTCACAGATGTTGCTGCACCGACTCTTCCATATGATTTAAAAAAAGGAAAAAAAAAAAAAAAAGAACCCTGGCAAACAAAAGAACAGTAGAACAGCACTGTAAATGGTCTCTTTATTAAGTGAATATTGATGCTACATTATGATTTTTTTTTTATGAATGTGAATAAGGCAGAATACTTCCTCTTTTTCTGAGTTTTATATTAAGATTTGAAAAGAAAACCTGTTTCCTACATAATTCTCACAAAGGAGTTCAGAAGATGGTTTACTGTGGAGGTGACCTAATTTACAGGAGGTTCTGCTTCCACAACATCTATCACAAAGGTGCATTTTTATTAGCAAGATACATATCTTTAATTTTTTTCTCCAGTATAATTTTAATAGAATCTTGGTAGCTAAAAGCCGGTCTTGAAAATAAATATTCCATTTCTATTCAATACTCTGTTTTACTAAAAAAACTTGAACAGATTTTATAGAAAAATTCATAGGATAAATATATTAAACTGCAGCTCGCTCCCTTCCCACCTTGTCCCTACTTTATCTTCATTAATAGTAGGACCCCACTTGAACAGAGGCAGGTTCTCTTGTCTGTGGTGCTGTTAGACCCAGACTGAGATGGCTGACCCATTTTAATTTAACTGTCGAATATCTGGAAGTTAATAATTTTGAGTTTAGCAGACCTGGATCCTCTGAACTGTCCGGTGCCTCTTTTGGTTAAACATCTTTGGATTTAACCAGGATTAATTTCTTATGTTTCTTTTGCTTAGTTCTGGTGGTTTCAATAACCTTGTTCACTTCTGTAAGGTCATTAGTTCCTGCATCTAAAGTAGATGCGACAGTCAGGAACAGAGTATTTCAGATTTAACACTACAAATTACCTTCATTATGGAACACAGACAGTTGAGGAAAACACAGATGATACAAAATTGCTTTGAAAAACATGTGTAAAACATAGGCAAACATATGTGTTACTACATCTTCAGTAAATTGTGGTAAGCCAGTGACTGGCATCATCTCCTTACTGATCATCTGTGATGCCACTGTGGCTATGAGTGGACAAAATGCAGGAGCCACAGAGACAGGTCACCAGCACTGCATCGAAGTTTGGGACAGGAAGTGAGGTCGAATAATATAGCTAATTGAGACTGCAAAGAATTTAAAAAGACAGAACGCAATTACTGATGATGGATTTAAGCCAGAACACTGAGAGTGGAAACAATATGCTTGTGTAAAGTGCCATATTTAATTAACGAGGGTAGCTTAGGTATAATATTTACATATTTGTAAAACACTCCAGGAGCACAGAGCCTCTTTTCCATCAAGTGAGACCTCTGGTGCAGTATTGAATTACAAGAAAAATTGAATTTACAAGAAAATCTCCCCACTTACCAAGTTAAGCATTTCTTAGAGCTTGGACGTCATTTGAGATTCTGAATTTTGCTACTGAACAGGCCCAGCTCTGATAACCTTAGGAGACCCAGCTGAAGCGCTGCTTCAAGCTTCACTTCTAAGCAGCTTCTTTAATAAAAGAGGAAAATGGATGTGATACATTTTTTACCATTCTTCCCCAGTCTTTAATCGTATGGAGAAAGTCAACATGTCTCCTCTTCAAGTCCATAGCATTGCCCAGTTAGACCCTGTAGGGCTGAGCCCTAAAGTGACAGTGGTTTCACTCTGGAAGATAAATAATTCAGAGCACCCCTGCTTGACCAAATCCATCAGGCCATTGGCCACCAATTATCTCTTATATGGCCCTGTCAGTTTGTTTGAAGATTTGACCCAATGAATTTGGGTAGCTCTGATCAACTCCAAAGTACAAAGGACCCTAAAAGATTTAATTATTATTATTATTATTTAATTTATTTACTGAACTGAAGAGATTGCAGAGGTGGTTTCTGCGAAAAGTACAGTGTCCTGCTTCACCGTGGGATGGCAAAGGAAATACTTCACACCCTCATGACTGACTGCATTAATTACGAGGGTGATGAATAGTGTTCAGCCTATGTAAATAAATGTACGTTGGAGACTCGAGCCCAGTGAAAGTGCAGCTATGTTTTAGTGGACCGCGACATCATATTTCATATAGTAAAAGTTGTGAGGGAAGAGGAGTGATATTTATGGAGTGCAAAGCACTGTGGGATTTTGTGGGAAACCACATATATTCAGCTTGTCAGAAAACATCTTAATATTTACTCTTACAATCCCTAGGCTACTGCTTTCTAAACCTAAAGCTTTCATTAGCCCATTTACCAGATATAAAACATTTGTAAGTCTGTTGAAAGAGTTACTTTCAGGAGTGGCATTTTTCACAGCAAAACGATGATACCTTTACATAACCTCATTATGCAGCAGTGTCAGCTCCTGCAAGTGAGCCGCCTTATCCCATTGAATTAATTCGCTATTTCCCCATTTCTCTTCACATCCCCTGATTATTCCAGACCGTCCCCTCAGTCCTATTATTTCGTGCACAGAAGGATCCCACTTTCCGGGTACGCGCCTCCCTGTCGCCGCACTGACCTCCGGAGCTGCCGGCACCGCTCGATGGCGAGGGGGTTGGTGTGATTCTACCATCACCGACGTCAGTATCCTGCATTTTGCCAAATTATGGGTTTATAAAGCAGTGTTGCCTGCACCCCTCCCTTTCCCCCTTCAACACCCCACAGTTGTTGTCCGAGGCCTCTCCCGATGCCCCGAATGGCATCTTCTCTCTATGGCTCACAAGCTACAGGGGGTGAAAAAAAAAGCTTTGATTCCTTCCTGTCATTTTGGGGCTCTGACGATTTTATGATGGGAAGTTTTATAAATTGAAAATAAAGAAGTATCTCTTAAAACCTAAATAAGGATGATATTTGTTTTGGTCAAAATAAATATTTTTCGCTCGCGTTGCACGCACAATATGTTACATTAAGAAAGGTTAATTCTATATTAAATATAATCAAAAACACAACATGGGGCCTGTCATGCTGACATGGTGCAATAGGTACTTTAATACTGCTCAGCAGGAACCCTTGTTATATTTTTTATATGTTAGTAGATGTCTACTTAGAATTGATCAAACCTTTCCTTCTGAAACATATATGCCAACACCTCCACAACACACTATAAACTAGACTCTCAGAAAACAATAATGATGCTTATCAGTCACTCGCCTTGAGTTTGCTTGTGAAAAACCTCTAGCTAGTATGCTATTGGAGCTCTTAAAACATAGATCTTTTTGCTGCACTGATAATTCACTCACAGCTTGAGATTGATGACTATGTGAAGTCCATAAAAGATGTTACCACTATATTTTCTTCTTATGATTTATTTTATCATGTTGTCAAGGTTTGCAGAAAACAAGAAACAAATCAATGAATGTCATGCTTAAATATTAAAGAAGGCTGTAATACACAATTTTATTCAGATGCCTTATTCAATCTTGTAGCTCTGAAAAGGGTAGCGGCAGCAAAGCTTTTATTTGAATTACTTTTGGAAAAATTAATTTAGTGTGAATGTTGAATTGTGAATGGCAAAAGGGTAGCTAACCTTATTTGTTTAAAGAGGAACGTAGAGTAACTCGGCTTGTTTTGAAAAAGGTTTTGAGAACCTGGGGAAATTTGTTGGCTTTTCAGCTACAGAAACTTTGAGGCAGAATTGCTTAATGAGCTCATACTTTCTAAATTAATGAAAGGTTGCCTTAGTGAAGGGGGAGGGACGTGGCAGAGGTGTATAGTAGGATATTGGTATCAGCAATCCCTAAGTGCTGCAAAGCTATTTAAAAAAAAAAAGTCCTTTCTGCTTTCATTACTGTAAAATTGAGATGGTGGCTCACACCTTGGTGCAGGGAAGGACACAAGAAGGCTGTGGCCCTCTGCAGCTCCTGAGCTGGCTTTCCCCATCCTAATGTCTTTCTCTGTGCTTCATTACAACTTGGATATGAAGCAGCAATTAAGCTCAGCTTGATTTTGTTTTGTGTTGGTTTGTTTTTGTTTGTTTGTTTGTTTGTTTTTTTTTCTCTTTTTTTTTTTTTAATTTCTGTTTGGTTTGAGGTTGGGGTTCTTTTTATTTCATTGCTCATTCTTAAGGTCAGAAAAAAAAATCACATCAGAATATTTTGTTCCTTTCTTAAAAAAACCAAACCTCCATTGAATACACTGAGTTTAAAATGATAAAAATGGTAAAAATAATGTTTTTTTGCGGCTTCTACTCTGCTTTATTTCCTGCCTCTAGGAAGCACTTTGTTGGCCAGTTCATCTTTTCTAAGGCAATGATTAAGGCTGTCTTGTCCTAAAGGAGCAGACACGAGAGGTCTGAATGGGCAGCATTCTGGTCTTTTGTCATTACCTTTTCTATCAGCTTCTTTTACCATTTGATTTCAGCTTTTTTCTATAACTATACCAAAAGTGGGAGTTGAAAAAGAAGACAGAGCAGAACAGTTTCTTAGTCCTCTGTCTCCTGGGATCAAGCTACCTGTCCATGTCTTGGATGAGTAGAGTCTCCTTCCTCGGCTGCCAAGCATGTGGGAAGCACCGAAGCCTTGCAAGGGGGTGCTCACCCTCACATTTGGATTCCTAAAGCATGTCTTTTATAAAGAATTATTGGTTTTGGTGTTCTTCCTGGCTATCAAGTTCGCAGTCTTTTCAGCTAGAGGTAAGGCCAGGTAAGGTACCTCACCTTGTGTGTCTCCAGCACCAGCAGACTGTCGAACATACGGACACGGCTGTTTTTAAGCCAGTGGGGAAAACTATGAGTAGAGTTTAAATACATCTTGCCTATGGCAAAATAGAAATCCTCATGTAGCATCCCTGCTCTGTACCTGACCATGCAGCATGAAGGGAAGGATACAGGTTACTGGTGGAACACCAAGGCTGGCTCTTGACCAGCTTTTCAGTAGTGTGGTCGGTTGTGGGACTTTCAACACTCTCAGGAGGCACAGGGGAAAACTGGAATGAGGATTAGTTTTTTGAATACTCCTGTGTCATTTAGGGTGGGTGGTTGTCAGCAAGGAAACACCAAGCAAGACGTGCAGCCCCCATGCCCAGGCATCTGCTTCTGAAACCTGCACTTCAACAACAGTGCTGACATGGCTGAGCATCACCACAATATTTTTGAGCATCCATTTCTTGAAGACCAACTGGTACAGACACGTGGAGAACACAAAACCTGTAGTGAAGGGGCAGGACCATGCACTGTTCAAGCTCTCCAACAGTGACCTCTCCAGCTCAGTTCCTCTTTGGAATAAGTATGATTAAGCCACTCAGTGAACCTTTACTGCCTAAAGCCATGTCTAATAATGTTTTATTCTTCCATTATGCTCTTTTCACACTTGGAGGTGGGGAAATGTAGAGTATGTAAAAATGCAGAGCTCAACATCACACAGTCAGCTGCCCTCCTCACCATACCCCCTTCACAGACCCTGTTAACTGCAACCCTCTTTTCTTGCTCTATATTTTTGGGGTGAATTACCTATGTGGAAGGCAGGAACCATTCCCTTTGCTGTGTCTCAAACCTTCATAGCTCTGGAGAACAGCTGAAGTATTTCAGAGAACATTTCTTTCTGCTTCTCTGCAGTACTTTTTAGTGCACACACCTTGTTTTCTCTCCAGAGATGGAGTTGATATTGAAGTGAGATTTGGTGAAATCATTGTTGATATTGAAGTGAGATTAGGTAAAATCATTGTTGATATTGAAGTGAGATTAGGTAAAATCATTGTTGCCTGCCCCAAACAAATCAGGCAGGCAGTGACAGCAGTGAGTTGTTTTTTAATTAGTTAAAACTGATGCTTTAATTTAAGACTGTAAGTGCAAACGAAAGCATGTTCTATTTGCAACTTTCATAATGTATCAGAGGATATTTGTAACACGGTATTCAAAATAAGATGTATCAAATTATTTGTTTTTCGAGTGTATTATTTAAATTAACCTCAGAACAATTCTTGGAGAATCAAATTTGTAACAGAGGACCCAATTTTAGCAGCTCATTCTCTGCATACACTCTGGTTTATTTATTACAAGACAGGAGTGGAAAGTAAACTTAAAGTTGATCGGTTTTTATTCTCCAGCTTTTCTGTCTCTCCCTGCCCAGCAGGGTGCAAAATGACAGTCAGATTAAAACAACATAATCAGGAGCAAGATTATAAAAAATAGCAAATTCTGTCCACAAAGGAGACACCAAGACACCACGCGCTTGAAAACATCATTTCCCCAGGAAGTATGGTACCTCCTGTCCTTACAAGTGTCACAGTATTCAGAGAATTGAAAGCAGTGGAATCTTTCTTTCTTTTTTTTTTTTTTTTTTTTCCTTTTTTTTCCCATTTATTTGTTTTGGCTCTCACTCTGGATGGAATTCACCCATCTGCAGATGGTAAATACAAGCCCCATGCACTTAAATCCCATGTAAGTCTTTCACTGGAGGTGGGATCAGTGGTGCTGCCCCAGCTCTGGGGTAACCTGAGACTCCCTCCTTTGAGACCCCAGCTTCTGTTGCTTCCACGTTTGCCAATATTTAACTGGAAGTGCTGATTTTTCCCAGGCCTCTGTAGCTGTTTCAGCTTTGCTTGTTTGCTTTGAAATTTATTTTTGAATTGTTGTTCATCTCAGCTATTCAGACAGGACTGAATTAAAAAAAAAAAAAGAAAAAAGACATTTTGCACTTGTTGAAAGATTTCATAGACTTTTTTTTTTTTTTCCCTACAGATAATGCCTGTAGAAATTGGCTTTCATTTGCACTCAGAAAGCTGATCTGCACAACACCAGGCCATGGATGTCCTTGTGAAAACAAACAAACAATCAAACAAAAAAACCCCACAAAATACAACCCAAATATATTGTTGTTAGTAGAAATTAATTCTCTATTATATTTTGCAGTTTCAGTCATGGTAAACTGAGTTATCATCAAAGAAAGGGCTGTTTCTTTTAATATTTTTCTCCTTTAATACTTTAAATACTGTGAATTCTAGATGTCTTTTTAATATCTTTAATGACATTTGGAGATTCCCCTTTACGGCTCCTTAAGATATGGTTAACAGAGGAGAGGAAGATGACTAGAAAAGTTTCCAGTTGTGTTGGAAACTGTTACTTGAACTTTTGAGTAGGTCATCTCCATTCCCCAGCCCCTCTGGAAAGTCCGGGCAAGCTTCCTCACACTGTTTCTGTAGGAAATGTTGTGGTAAAGATCAAGCAGCATGCTGCAGTGACCTGCTAAAAATGCCTTGGGCTGGAACCGCTTCATTGCACACACATTTACTAAAAATTTGCTTGGAATATTCCTTCTTGTGCTGCTTCTCCTTCAAAGAGCTGGACTGCAGCTTGTATCTTCCCTCACCATGCCTTAAAAACACACCTGCAAGCACAAATTTTGTGCTTCACACTATACAAATAATCACATTTTTTGTAGATAGCCGTTATATTACATCAATTCTTGGTCCCACTGCTTGGGTAGGGTTTTGCCTGGACAATACAAGGTGCTAAACCAGATGTTAAGATAGTACTTGAAGGTGAGATATTGATTCTCCTGATACTAAAGACAAATTCTTTTTGACATCACCAGACCCCCAGCATTTGGGAGGAGATGCCATCTCCAGCTACAAAGACATTGGTTGGACTCGCCAACTTCTTTGAGGAGATCGCAAAGAAGGAATTGGTGGAGGAAAGCTTTCCAAAGTGCATTGAACAGTTAACTCACCTAAAATTCACTGTAAAGAAGAACAAGCTGAAGCTTTAGGTGGAAGCCAATTTCCCTGAATGCTTGTGAATATCTGGCTGATCTGATTCTGTTTGTCCCTAATCACCCGTAGAAGATCTTACATTAGTTCCCATACTGGCATCTGGCTGCTGATTTAATGGAGTTGCACCAGTGTGCTGAAGAATTAGAAAAGGCTCCAACCCAGTGTGCGTGTGTGCCTGTAGATAGAATTTTTAAAAATACCCTTATTTATACAATGACTACAAAGTTAATGTTTTGGCTTTCTTCCGGGACAATCTGTAAAAGGAATACTAGAGCTGGGGATTAAAAAGAGTGTGCAAGTAATGTGTAAACCATGAAATTCAATTAGTTCCTCTTAGGAAGCCAAATTTTGGTGAATACTGTAGAGAAAAGGTAGGGATAAAATGCCTAAGCCAAAGCTGTACTTAATAAGCTTCAGTAATTAGTTATAAATGGCTCGTTAAACCTGGAAACACATCTCTTTTTTTGCCCATGTTTATGAACGCAAAAGAAAATGAAGGATGGGGTTCAACAATAACTTTGAAGAGTTTCCATCCCAAGTCTTCTACAAAAAGGGGTTTGTGCTGTTGGAAGGTGGGCACAGAGGAAAGACACATGATGCCCAGCCTGGGTGTGTGGTGTGGAGGAGCGAGGCGGTCTGGGGGGCACCAGGCATGTGCAGTCCCTGCACTTGTGCTGCTTCCCAGGGCATCCCAATGAGCATGGGTGAGGCTTTCTGAGAAGGGGTTGTGCAAATGGGTACATAAAAAGGAGTATTGGGAAAATAGCAACCAGATTTACCAATGAGGTCACATCTAACAAGCTGTACAGGAAATTAGAAGCATTGTCCTGTTATTGATGTGTCCTTTTTTTTACCCCTGCATCCTCTTGGTTTTTTGCTGTATTCAGTAACAATTTGATATTCGAATTGTATAGTAACTCTTCAGAATTGGAAGGGTAAAAGGTAAATTGTGCTGCAGAGTGTGGTAGATTAATTGGTAAATGTTCCTGTTATTGTTTCTGGGAGCTCTACATCCACCTCACTATTCTCGTCTCTGAAAGGGCTCCCTGAAGTCAAAAGCGTTCGTGAAAATACCGATGTCCAAAAACAGACCTGCAACTCCTGCTCCGCAATTCATCTTACAATCAAAGGTCCTTTGCTGTCAGTACAGGAACTGGAGCAACAAATGCAGACATTGACAATTCCTTTTCTTGCTCCCTCCCCCCAGCTCCCTCCAGAATACCCTGAAATCCCACTCTAAACCATATTGTGAACAGTAAACACTTTTGACCTATAAACTCTTCTTCTTTTTTTTTTTTCTTTTTTTTTTTTTTTTCAAAAAAAAAAAAAAGAATTTTTTTTTTTGCTTCTTTTTCTTTATTTCCTTTTTATTTACATTTTTTTTTTTTTTTTTTTTTATCTTTATTTTTCATTACTTTTGAGATATTGGCCAAAACCTGAAGCATTTCCAGCTCAAGCCTGTTTCAGGGGGAATGGGTCAAATTGGAGTTCCTTGATCCATTGTTACTTGATTTCTGGGTCAGATTCCAGAAAGACCCCTTCTTCCTCTTTTGCTTCGAATGGAAAACACTCAAGAATTGATTTTCTGCTGGGAAACCAGCAGAAGATGGTTGGAATTTCATGAGAAACACGACCCTTACTCTTCCCTAGATGGTGGAGCTCCCTCTTTTGGAGCCACAGCCTCTGAAAGCGTCATGACTGAGTCAGAGTTAGCCTTTAATTTGTTATCAAGTCAACTTTATTTATTTATTCATTTTCATTCCTGGTTTATCTTTAAGCTAACCACAACCATTACTTTCACGGTACTGCAGGAGGAACCAAACACCTCAAGAAGAGGTGGTGGATGGGAGCCATCAAATGTGACCCCATCTGAAACTTTTCCTCCTGATCTTTTACCAGATCATCTTTGTCCAAGTTAAAAGGCCGATCCAGACTGTGAGCTCTAAGAGTGAAAAATAACATTATAAGGTGATTGCAGAAGTGTTTGGGCTTTCTCCAATCCGGTACCTACTCTACAGACCCTTTATCCTTGCTGCCTGCTGTGAATTGGCTGCCAACGTGGCTGCAACTCCTGGAGTAAGCACAAGACTGGGTTTGGTGTGTTTATGGCCTTAAAAACCTCTTCTAAAACCTTTCTCTGTAGCCTTGGACGTGACACTTAACCTTGATGCCTCAGACTCCCCGTCAAGAAGGGGATAATAACACTTGCTTATCTACTCCAGAGCGGGCTTTGAGGATTAATTAGTTAATATTTGTACAGTGCTTTGAACATAAGTGCTCCGTATTATCATTCTTACTTCATTGCTCCAGGCTGATTTTCTCCTTTGGCCTGATGTGCCTCCCTGCTTTTTCAAAAGCTCTTCATCTTGTCTTAGCCCTGCTGTGTCGTGCCCTTGCCCTGCCTCACTCCATGCTTTGTACACTCCTCCCGTGGCCTGTGGGTCTGCAGAACATCTGCAGAAGGACAAGGGCCAGCACTTCCTCCTTTCCTCCTCCTGTTACCTCTAAGAGAAACAGCATCTGCAGGAAGCTTGTGTGGCCAAAGTGATGGAAATGGTCACACAGATTCTCCTTCCACTCCATCAGCAGTGTTTCTCACAAAAGCAACAGGCTTTATGCTCACAACCTGCATAACAACCCTGGGCGTGTCCACATGGATGTCTGTGTCCAGTTTTTCATCCTTCCTTCATTCTTGCTGTTTGTTCCTGGAGCAACAGCTGAGCCCTCCTTGGTGGCACCAGACCAGCAGTTCCTCAGACTGCCCCAATGATTTGGTGATTTTCCATATCCCTTGGTCTTGGCTTTACCCCTGTCATGGACCTGTCTGCTCGGTACCCATCCCATCTCTCAGATGTGGAAGTGGGGCAGTTGTCATTCTTATCCCCATGCTGACATGAGACCCACCACACAAGTACTGCTCAGTCGTGCTAGCAACCAGCAGCCACTGCCTTCCTGGAAGCCCCTTCTGTGCAGTGGTGCCCGACTTCTTTATTGTACAGTTTCACAGAGGACAATGTAGTGGTTAAAATTTCAGGTAGAAAAATCTCGAGGATATTTTCATCCTGGCAGGATATTCTGAAAATTTGCTAGGGCAGTGGTCAGAAGCATCAATGGGCAAATATTTCATCTCTTTTCCCCTCTGTTCGCTTGTCTGTAATGGGTTGGGCAGGAACTGCCTTTTCATAAGTATGTTTTCCCTGCCCAAGAGCTCCAATTTCTCCTTTCTCCCTGTTAACTGCAAGAGAAAACCGTCTGTATTGTCTGAGTGTCTTTAATGTGCAATTCCACCAGCCTAATGGGCACCTGATGGTACAGATAGATTTGATTCCAGATTTGGATCTGCTGACATAAACCTTAATGCTTTTTATTGTGTGCCACTTTGGGAAATCCTGATTAACAGCAACAAAGAGATAATTATGCGAGATGAAGACAATGTAGTTGTTTTAAAAATAATGTATATCATACAATTAATGCTACTTTGTCCTATATCAAAGTCACACTACCTGCATTAATCATACATCCTCATAGTTTCTAAACATTAATAGCAAGAAATAAAAAAGAGAACTCCTAATCCCGAGGAGAGTCACAATAATGGGGGGGGTTGGGTTTCTTCTGAGAAGAAGAGAGGTGAGTAATGCAGGTTTTCAGCCTAGTTATTATAAAATGTAGAGCATATGAGTCTCTTTTCCAGAAAAAAAAACCAAAAAGAAGCTGAAGCCAGTTCAGGACCCCTAATTAATAATTAATTCCATTTAGTCCTGCATTAAATCTAGCTGAACATTTATATATTAAGGTGTTTCTTGAAATACGAAGCAGGGGTTTGCCTGTTTCTGACACTCAAGTGGCTGATGCGCAATGCATGTGACATAGTTATTGGTGGACTTGGTAGTGCTGTGTTAACAGTTGGATGCAAGGTCTTAAAGGTCTTTTCCAACCTAAATGATTCTATGAGTCTACATACATGGCTGAGCTGCTCTGATGTGCTGAGATAATTGTTCCTCTCTTTGGAAATCAAAGGACACGTGCAAGTTGAGTGATGTGGAGTAGCACAAAGGTACGTATAGAGGGGATAAAATTTCACTTAAGCTGTGGAAGCCTCCAGACCTTAAAACCTGGTGGAGGAGAAACAGGAATGGTTGGAAGGACAGATACAAACGCAGGTCAGATTTTAGCAATTCTTCAGATTAAGTACTTCTAAAAGAAACGTTGGAAAATGCTCATTTAGGCCCCACAAAGGGGGCATTGTCCTTTTAGTTTTCTTTTGGGTTGCATCACCTTGAACTCCTCATCAGGGGCAAAAAGCGACCAAGGACTTCATCTTACATCCTGGTTCAAGGCTGTTGTCCCACATTTCTGGCTTTAAGGGGATGCAAGGTCCTGATTTGCTCTCCTTCGCCACACAGCATCCTCTGCTGCCACTATTTGCCCTGGGCAAGGGTCTTGAACATTGAACATGCAGATTGGTGGGAAGTAGGTTGAGCAGGGGTAGGTGAAAGGTGGGCCAGGGCTTTTCCCTGCTCAGCCACCAGGATTGGACACTCACCAGAAGGTCCCTTCCCATGCAAAACATTCTATGATTTTATAATTCCGTGATTCTTTTCTAGGTGATTCTCGTGTTCATAACCCAGTTTTACGCACACCACACAGCTTCCAAAGGCTCACACGCTTCCCAAAGGCTCTTTTATTTATATCCTGTTCCCCCAAATACCCTTCCAAATTACAACTGTTTTGTGTCACTGGTGGCTTCTGAGCCACGGGAATTAAGGGAAGGTTTGGGTGTGCTTGTTACATTACCTTCTGTGGAATGGATGGGGATATACCATATGTGCGTCTGCAATTAGACATTTTGATTTCCAAAGTATTTAGTTACCATTTGCTGAACCATTGAGTAATTACCACAGCAAAATTGCACAATCTGTCAGTACGTCAGCTAAGTGTGCTTCTGGACAGCTTTATATGCACCTTCACCAGCGCGGAGCTTTCCCCATGCCTCGTTTGGTTAAACTTTCAGAGCCCTTTCAGAAGAGAAATTTTCTCCTGGTAAAGGACATTTCAGATAACACCAAAAATACCTACTATTGCACACCTGCCCTGTGGAGGATCTCCTGCCCAAGAGGGAAAGTGCTATTTAGGGGAATATGTTCCATTAAACATGGTGGCTTTTTAAGGTTGCAAAGTGCTATTCTGGGGAACAGGATTGGAGTTGGCTGCTCAGCACTTTTCGTTTCCATAATTCCCTGAATTTAGCAACAGCACTTGTGCCACTGGCAGGGGGAAATCTTAAAAGCATTACCCAAGCAGAAGGATTTCCAACCTGAGAATGTGTTTAGGGTCATAAGAGTAATTGTTTCGACTCTTTTTTGAGTCGATAAGGGAAAGCTTTCTATTCAGGAATGGAAAATTAAGGTTACTTGGAAAGGAGAAAAGCAAGAGGCATCATTTACTGCCCTCCCTCCCTCTCCCCACCAAATTAAACACTCAGGAATCTTGAGAAAATTGGGTCACTAATATGGAAATTTTAAAGTATTGATAATACCAACATGACAAGTTGTCACTTTGCAGTATGTTCTTAAACACGACTAAACCTTAATAACCAGGTTATTCTAGAATAATCAGGGTAACAGAATGGGAATGAATGGCAGTTACTGTAATTATTCTAGAAAGAGGACCAAAGCAAACAGAAATTCTCTCTAATTTTATATATTCCCAATAGGTACACATAGTACATCATTATCACTATAGAAACTACTTAGTAGTTTCTCCAAAAATCAGCTACGCTTCACGGTCTTATGGGCCAATGTCTGAGCTGCACATGAGCCGGCACCCTCTAATTCAAACAGAGGTAAGCTCAGAGCAAGCGGCAGCCGGCAAAACAAATTTCCTAAGCCAAACATATTAAATCCAATATATTTTTCATTGATTTAATAGACTGAAACTTTGGATACAACTGACACTTTCTGGATATTAATGGGCATTAGTGCTCAGCAAGAGGAGGCGAGAGCTGAAAATGAGAGTATATAGACGTTAGGGAAAGAAGGTGCTACAGAGGGCTTTGCTCTATATGAAAGTTCTCTGTTGCAGGATGAAATCTGTAATTAAATAAGATGCTCTAC
>JANIJG010022624.1:47224-63396 GCA_024611175.1 Megaceryle torquata | reverse complement strand
AAAATAAAATATATAGAAAAGAAAAAGTATAATAAATGAAAATATAATAAAATATAATATTTAAAAAAAAGAAAATATAATTTAAAATAAAATAAAAATTAAATTAAAAACCAAACCAAAACACAACAGGACAAATTGAAGTTTTAATGGCCAAATTGGAGATGGCTGCTTGGAAAATTTGACTCTTCCAAGAGCACCAAAGAAAAGACCTAGAAGGAAATCAAGGGTTGTGGGCAACGGCGTGAACCAGGTCTGGGGCCGGGGGTGAGTTTGGGGGTCATTGTTTGGAGATGAGGTGCACGCTGCCAGCTTTCCTAGCAGAAGTGGCAGCTTTTCGGTGCTCGGTGCTTACGTTAAAGCCCCAGCTTAAGAACCCCAGCTCTCCCGTGACATTCTGTAGTCATTTCTTCATTTTTGAGGTGGAAAAAAAGGGGAATGGGCTCAACCCCACTGCTCAGCCTGAGCTTCTCAAAATTACCTCCCAGGAAGGAAAAAAACCACATGGGAAAAGAAACCCATCCCGACTTCGAACTGGGAAACATGAAATAAAAGTAAAGACAAGAGCGTGGAGTTTGCAATTCGTGTAAAAAAAAACCAACCAACCAACCCCAAACCCACCTCTGGGGTGATTTCTCTCCCAGTATCTCTGGTATTGTCACCAAAACTGGGAAGCCTGGGGACAATATTCCTTGCTTCAGCTGCTGCTGGGGATCTGCCACACGGACAGGGGGAGCTTGGAGGTGCTGGGCAGCTGTGGAGAAAACAGAGACTAAACAGCTTCATGTCCCATCCCCCCGCAGCCTCACCGGCCAAAACGAGGGGCAGGTTTCCAAAGCACTGGGGGCATTTGCCTGTGGGCTCAGGGAAGCTGCAGATAACTGACTTGGTAGGGTTGGTTCAAGCACCTTCACACACCCAGGGGGACAAATGCAGTGGTGATGGAATTCTAAAGCTTGTAAGGCTCCAGCTGCTGCTTTGAGACTGATGGTGGATCTGAGCCTTTTCTCTTCCCCAAATGCAAAGCTCTGCTGGTCTGGGCTTGGTGAGGATTTGTGTTCCTCCCAAGATCTGTCTCTCCTCTTGGCTCCCCTCTGCTCCTGGTGTCTCTGCAGAGCAGAAGTCAAACACTGCTCCAGAAACTCCATTTTCAATATTATTTCCCATGAGGAACAGTCTCTTTATCAGCTCTCGGGGAAATCCCCCCATAAAGGTCTCCCCTTTTCTGCTTTTTTGGACCATCTCTGCCCAGCAGCCTCAGCTGGGAACACTTCAGCCGACCTCCTACCACCACTGGCTAATAAAGATGAGAGGTCTGGGGGCAAATGGGATGTTTTCTCATCTTCTTTGTGAGGAACTGAAGCAGCCCCTCACGCCGGTATCTCCAGTTGGGTGTGGAAGGAGAAACCTACGTTGGGAAGGAGGCTGCAAACCCCAGCACTGGTGCTTTGGGAAAAACCAGACTTCTCAGCACAGCCTCGCAGCCGGGCCCCAGCGGTGCAGCCATCCAGATGTTTCCCTTGCTGAAGTCCCCCGTTCCTTGCAGCGTTCCCCAGATGTGGTGTCAGCTTTCCCATCCCCTAACAAAACCAGCCTGGCTGGGGCTCCCCAGCGCCCACGTCCCTTCCCCAGGCCACGGCAGCACCGAGCCGAGCTCGGAGGAGGGGAAGCTTTAATGGGAGATTTTTGTCTTGCCAACCTCTCCTCAAGGATCCTGGCTTAAGCCTGGCGGGGTGCAAGCTCCTGGCACCCCATCATCTGCCCAGTTAGAAGAGTCCAAAAAACCGACGCGACTCGCTTCTTTTTAATAGGTGTTAAATGACTCCAGGTCTTGGAAGCAAAGAATTGGCTTGGGAGGTTGGCAAGAGAAAACTGGGGATTTCTTGCAGCTGTTTTGCTGAGCATGTGCTCCCCAAGTGCCCCCCGGGTGCTGCTGGAGAGGCTGCAGCAGCATGAGGTGTTATCAGGGATGGAGAAATTACGTTGGATTCCCCCCCTGTAGCTGGAAGAGGGGTTTTGCACGAGGGTAAAGAGACTAAATTTAGGAGAATTGGCCCCCTCTGCATGCAAGATGTCTCCTAAATAGATGTGTCCAACCCTGTCCCCGTGCCCTCCCCCCCATGCCAAGGAGCCCCAGGCTTTCTCAGGTGGTCTCCTGGCATTCAACATCCCCCTCCCTCCACATCCCAGCCCCTCTCACCCCAGCACATGGCCAGCTCGAGGCTGGCCACCGCTCTGCGGTGGGTGTCACCTGCCACGGCCAGCCGTGGAAATTGTTCTGCTTTGCAGAAATTATCCTCGTTCTGCTCGAGAGAAAAACCCTCCCTGGCCTGGAGCTTCACATCAGCGTTTCCAGCAGAAGCTTTTCAGGAATGGCACTGATTTAGAAATTACCCTCAGTCTGGCTCTTCCCAGCTCAGTATTTTTCATGCTCTCCTGACAACCCAACATGTACTTTGGGGCCAGTCCCTCCCCTTCCCCCTCCACCCCTCCACCCCCAGCCCTACACTCAAAGGGCTTCCCCCATCCAGCCGCTTCCCAGTGCAATGGTGCAAAGCCATGGGTGAGAAGGGACCCTTCAAGCTCATCTCATCCAACCCCCCTGCAGTGAGCAGGGACATCTGTGACTAGAGCAGGAGGGACACGGGTTGCTCTCTACATGTCCATATATTACACATCCTCTAGCACTCCAAAAGACATGCAAAAGAGCCAGACTAATTAAGCTAATGACAGTGCTGCGCTCTAATTTGCCACTCAATCCCCTTTGATAGCCTGCTCTTGATAATATTAACGTGTTACTGGTGGGTTTGTTATAATTTCAGGAGCTGAGGCTGTGCTTCCTCCCAGAAGGCCATGGGCAGTCTTGATCTCAGCTCAAGGGACAGGGTCAGGGGCTGGAGAAAAGCTGGGCTTGAGTTGGGTGGATTGAAGCTGCTGTTCACGAGCATTTGCTTCCCCAGTGTGAGCCTGCAGGTCACTCAAAGGAATGAGATCCAAACTGGAATGGAATTGCCTGTTTATTGAATGCACAGGGTGATCTCAACAACCATCACCACCAAGCCCCCAGTGGAACCAAAACTGGGCTCCCTTCCCCTGCACGGCCCCTCACTCTGCACACAGCAAATGCCACCTTGTAGGCCTGGAAACCCTGTTGGCCAAGGGAGGTGCAGCTCTGTGATCACCCACTGCTGCAAAAGGCATCTCCAGCCCCTGGGGACAGCAGCCCTGCCTCGATACACCCCTGCCCATTGCCACCCCCAGGAACTCCCCTTCCCCTCAGTACAGCCCTTCAAGACCCACTAAAGAAGAGTATTTTAGGTGAGCTAAATGTGCTCATAAGTGGAAAGATTTAGCCCAGGGACAGGCATCATCTTCCAGATCCAGCAGGAGCAGTGACACGAGTGACCATGAGTCCCAATGCCCCAGAGCTGCCTGTTGACAGGGAGAAGGTGTTCGCAGAGCTCACCTGCAGAACAGCATTGATACCTTATCCACATCCACATCAGCTCCAGCAGTAGTGTTAAAGTCTTGAATTTCTCCAGTTGCTCTGAACTGAAGTGGCTCTAAAGATGGGAGGAGCACCAGGGTTGGTTGATGAGATCCCAGGAGCTACAAGAGATGTGTCTGCAGGCAGACAAAGCAGGGGCGGAAGCATGGACAATTATTTGGCAATAAAAACTGATGTTTGCATTGCTCTTCTCTGGAGCAGCTGGCAAACGCACAGCTAAAGGAGCCGTGGCACATTTTTCTACCCAAATTTCCAAAGGCATTTGCTAAGGTCCATCAAGGGCTCTTCAAAAAGCCAAGCAGCCTCAGGAAGGTCTCATCTAGGCAGGTACTGTTAGGAGGATGGGAGAAGGTTGAAAGTTCAGGTTTCAGAGTGAGGGATTTCTTCTTCAGCTTGTGCCAGTCAAGTGTATTCAACCAACGTGCAAAGCAGAGAACAAAAACAAAGGTGGAAAAAGGTTGCTAATGAAAATGAGGGACTCGCAACACTAAAGACAAGGTCTTGTTGCTGGTCCTTCTGAAGAGCGACCGCAAGAGGAAACGCAGAGAGAATTCCTTGGGAAAGTTTGCTGAGTGCTGCTGAGGGAGAAAACAATTGCATCTCTGTAAGCACTGCTGGACTCGGAGCTGATTTTCCTGGTGGGAACATCCTGGGGTCAGGAGAGACCTTTGGAAAGCTCAGCTCTGGGATCAGCAGCACTCATGGAAACAAATGGAACATCCAGAGGTATTGGCAGGGAGCCGGGAGGGGCACAGCTGTGTCAGTTGGCTGCATGCCATGGGGATCCCCAACCTGAAAAGGAAACCATTTCCAGTGGTACGATCTGGACAGCAGCAGGAAGCTCAATAAAGGCCAATTCTTTTTTTTTTTTTTTTTGAGCTCGTGGCCTAGGGGCATCAGCTGAAGTTGTGATGTTTGAGGCACAAAAGAGGAGGTTGCTCACCAGGTGCTGGTCCCCAGCATCTCCTTGCCACAGGGTGCTGCAGACACTACAGCTTACAGCTCTTTCAGGAACATCCTTGGCACCCCACACCTTACCTGCACCGCTCTGCTGCTGTCAGACCCCTCCTCAAGCCCTCACTGACTTGATGACTCATCCAAAAACCAGCCTTGTAAAAGAAACCAAGTTGTTTTCTGCTTGCATAGCACCACAAAGGTGGTCAGGGAGAGCCCGAGAAGAAGCAAGGGCAGGACTGGGAAGCAGAGCAGGGACAGTCCCTCCTGCAGCAGCTCATGGCCTGAGCCCTTTCACACAGTACAAAGTCCTTGAAACAGGTTTGTCACAGGTATCAGTATTTTGTGTTTACCTCAAGATCACTTACATCAGCTCTCCAACCTGTGGAGCAGATCCAGAATTGTTTGCAGAGACTGAAGGTGAAATTCTCAAGAAGACCAAACTGCAGCCAGCAAAACAAGCTGGTCAGGTAACTGATAGATAACAAAACCAACCTGACAGTCTGTTCTCCAGCAAGACAAAGACCTAGAAGCACTTGATTGCTTCCTTGTCTTTGTTCACTTCAAAGCTCCTCTTGTCCCTTCACTTCCATCAAGTCCAATCATCCCATGAAATCGCAACCCGCCACCCAGAGACAAAAAGATTGCGGGGGGGAGCTGGGCCAACAGCACTTACACGAACCACTGAGACAGATCGGGCACAACCCGGTACCTGGCCTCCGTCGTCTGCAAGAAGTGACAAGCTCTGCAGACGTGCAGGGCCCAGTTGGCCTCCACCACAGGTTTCAACCACTTGCGCCACTGGAAGTAGCGCTGGTACCTCTCGGCGTCCTCACTCAGCTCTCGCAGGTGCTGTGCCAGGTCCTCAGCGCTGGCAAAGTCATTGACGTGGATGAAGGAGTCGGGGGGCAGGAAGCGCTCGTAGTTTTCTCGAGGAGGCCCCAGCACAACAGGGACGGTGCCAGAGGACAAGGCGTTCCACCAGAGCTTCTCGGTGATGTAGTCTTCATGCTGTGAATTCTCAAAGGCCAGGTAGAAGCTGTACTGGGACAAGGTGGGAAGGAGCTCATCCTGGGGCAGGGGCAAGTGATACTGCCCATAGACGTCCACAGGAATGTGTTTCTTCAGCTCCTGGTAGTACTTTACCCGGTGGGATCCTGCTATCCAGTTGCTGACTACCCAGGCCACCAGCTTAGTCTTGGGTGGGATGCTGAGAGGCTGGGGCTGGCTGAGGAGCTGCAGTTCCCCATAAGGGGTGAAGATGTCCGAGTCTCTCCGGTAAGACATAGTTAGGTTGAACAGGTTGTCCATGGCTCTTAAGTTTGGAGAGTGACTCGGAGACTCCAGGTTGAACCAGATCCAGCGCTGGGATGGGAGTCTGGGGAGCTGGGCCAGCCTCTTCGTGTTCCTGCACACATCCCTGTGGTGCATGATCACGGCATCGGCCATCTGGGACCAGCTGCGGTTGACGGTGAAGTGGCAGTCTGGGGTGCCGTAGAGCTCCGAGCAGTTTCTGAAGTTGAAGCGGTGCCCAAAGGGCCACCGCCACAGCAGGATGGTCACCCTGCGGTCACCCTTGGGTGGAGCACTGACCTTCCCGGCGTGGGCTGTTGGCGCGGAGGGATGGGAATTGTAACGGTCCGCCCCAGAAGGCCTGAGCTGGTAAACGCCGAGACAGGAGGCGAAGATGAAGCTGATGAGAAGGAAGGCGAGTTTCTTGCAGGAGATCTTCTTCCCCTCCACGAGCTCCATGAATGGATCTGCAAACACCGCGGAGAGGACGAGGAGTGACAGGCGTGCCACGACCCCGCGCAAAGGTGGCTCTGCGTAGGCAGTGTGGCGGGGGAGGTTCATACTGGGCTCAGGGGACAACCCTTCTCCGGTGGAGAGAGGCCTTTCCTCCACCCACATGGGGCTGCCATCTTGGTTTGGCCACCATTTTAGGGTGGGGTGCCACCACTGTAGGGCAGGAACTACTCACTCTTTTAAACATCACACTGCTCTGTGACTGGCTGACAGAAAGGCTGAGAGCCCTGGGGCTGTTCAGCCTGGAGAAGAGAAGCCTGAGAGGGGAGCTGAGCAATGGTTACAAATCTCTGCAGGGTGGGGGTCGAGGAGAAGGGGCCAGGCTCTTGTCAGTGGTGCCCTGGGATAGGACGAGGGGCAATGGTCACAAGCAGAAACACAGGACCCCTCCAAAGAAGCCCCCAAGGGTCCCCCAGCACAAATCTTGTGGCATGCAAAGAGATGCCCCCATGTCTGAGCCCAGCCCAGCAGGACAGGAGCACTGGGGCAGACTGGTCTTTGCACTGGGCTGAACGCTGCCCAGGAACGTGGAGAACTGAACAAAATTCCAGCTTCAGAAGAACACCTGTGCGGGCACAATGAGGAAAAGACCCCCAAGGAGATCCCCTGAAAAGGATGACATGAAGAAGAACGGGCCAATGGATGCGTGAACAACAAACTGGATTTTGAGGTTAGCATCACACTATGGTGGTGGGGGGGGGGTCCCCCGTGGGGGATCTGACAGCCACCTGTGAACCAGGCTGCTCTTCAGGCTGGTGCTATGTGCATTTCTTTTTCTTTCAGCTGATGACATCACGGAACATTTCAAAACCCCTTCTCTCTTCTGATTAATGATTAGCCTCATTCATGTGTTTTGCTTCAGTGTCCTGTGAAGAGGAGCTGCAGCCTTCTCAGCGCAGCCAGCTCCTGTATGACCCCCCACGCCCCGACACTTCCAACAGTCTCTGTCACCGGGCTACTCCTCGGTACCAGACAACAGCCACACTCCTTCTGGACTGCAACAGCCCGCTGCTTTCACTGAGCCACTTGCTATGGTCTCCAAGAGCATGGGGGTGCCATCTGCACCCCAAAGCCTGGGTCTTGCTGCTTTTGCAGTAGACAGGACTGTCTGACGGGACAGTCTTGGTCACATGGACGTAAGGACAAGGAAACCCACCCTGTGCTCCACCCTGGTTTTACAGGTAGCTGTAAGAACCCTAAACCAACAGGATTTCCAGCAGAAGCTGGTGGCTGTGGTGCCTGTCACCGGTTTTGTCCAGGGCTACCTGTACTACTGACAGACACGGGATGAAAAGAGAGAGGGAAGCAAAGCCTCCCTGCGAGCAGAGCTGAGCCAGACGGCTGCAGACCCCCTCCCTCCTGTGCCCGGTGACTCTCTCTCACAGCCCAAGCCAGGTTCCTCCTCCAACAGCTACCGAAAAAACAAAGGACTGTTGCAACTCACCCCCAGCCTTGGTCCTGGTGAGAAAGCTCACCGTGAAGGTGAACACCGAAGCGGATGACACAACCAGGGAAAGAAGAGAAGAAAAGAGAGCACAGACGCAGGGGGGGATGGGTGGCGTGTTCCTCTGCATCTTGAGCTGCTTGTGCCAGTCACCACCACCAGAAACATGTCACCCAATAATAAAAGCTGTAATAAAGCCAGGACAGACTCCTCTTTGACAAATAAAGGACCGGGTACATAAAGCAGCCTGGCCATTGGTCGTGGTTGAAGCACACCTTACCAGTGAGAGCAGCGCTGCACGGGCACCCCTCTGCTTCCTCTGAAGGTCTCAACTCACAGGATCTGTTTGTTCCAGGCTTTCTTCTCCACTTTGTGGTCCAGAACAGGTCTTGTCTGGAAGGACAGGCAGAGCTGGCATGGAGTGGAGTTTTAACAGCATCGGGTCTGGACGTCCCCCTGCCAGCTAATGGCCCTCATGGCACAGTTGCCACCATCCCCACACCAGGCCACACCTCCTTTGTCACCTCTCCAGGAGCTAAAGCACATCTTGAGTCTGGTGACTTCAGCAAATCACCGTGAGCTTCAGAGTAGACGAGCGCTTGAGCAAGACTGCGGGGGGGGGTTGGATCCCTCCTGTGTCCAGCACCACAGACCATGCTTTGGAGCATCTCCAGCCCAGGTGAATAGGCTTTGTATACCACGGTCTGTGGGCATGGAGAGGTGAGGTTGTTTGTTTGCTACACCCAGAGAGAACTGATCTCACATGGAGCTCAGCTGCACTTGGCTCGGATGTAAAAAAGCCATTATGTGTTATTATCAGGCTCAAATACATTCATATTTGGATTGTTGGTCTGGGATTCAATGGCAGGAGTTTTAACGTGCCCTGGGTGGGTAAGGACGTTGCAAATGGGCAACACGGGGTGGAAGATTTTACATTTCCAGGCCTTCTACCAGCAGGTGTGTGATTTCTGGGACTGAGCTGGAGGTCACCTGAAGTGTGTCCAGGTGCCTCCTGCAGACTTGGGAGCACTCCAGCACAGGTGAGGGCAAAAACTATACCACGGCATGAGGGATGGGGGCCATAACTCATGGTTTCCTCACCCTGGGATGACCCAGGAAGCCTGAGGTCTCACAGCTCCTCAGCTGGGTCTGAGAAGGTACCAGCCATTCAACTGTTCAGCCTAGAAATTCCACACTTGAGAAACTGCGACTTCTTGCCCTTTCCCCATGCACAGGCTACACCTATATGAGTAACATGAACAATACAAGGGCACAGGGTCTGGATTTAATTCACCTAGAGCCTGAAATTTGGATCAATCCATGGCCCAGCTCTGGCATGATCCAACTAGTGCTGTGCCAAACGTGACCCCCAGTGCGGTTTGGGAGTTACCAGGACAAGTAACTACGAGTAGGGAATTTGTGGACATGGCTGCTCCTTGGTGGCAGAAGGATTTCTCCAGCATAACCATGGCCCAGCCACACTGGCCAGCCTCAGGAGAACAGACTTGTCCTTGCAGATGCAGTTGTGAAGGTCAGGTGCTAGCCGGTGTTCTTGCTGAGGGTCCACAATCAGCCAGAGCACAAAAGAAAACTCTGTGTGCCCAGATGTCCCCAGATGGGATTTCACTCAAGGTTGTAGAGGAGAAAGAAGATTTGAGTTCCACAGCACCACAGGAAGCCTTCAGTTGAAGGATCCTGGAGCACCAGCTAAGAAGATTCAGGCAGGTGGAAAATTCAAGACTTTTGTACCCTTCAAAACCAGCACCCTGAGGAACTTAAGCTCAGCAGGGGTAATTAATGTAAATTAAACAAACAAGCAAGTGTGGGGAAGCCACAGGAAACAGTCACAAAGCTGTGGACCGAGAATTGTTCCAGTGGCCTACGTGACATGTGGTGACAGATCACTCTCTCCAGAAGGTGATGTGAGATTGGAGCACGGACAGAACAAAGAGGCTGTTCAGGTAATAGAGTTGGCAGGACCAAGCACAGTTGGCACGAAGACTTATTGTTATATGATTAATAGTCTCAGTAAACCCTGGGTCTGAAGACATAATGCTGTGTTTGGGAGGAGCTTCCTCGTTACTGCCCTTGCTGACCCACTAAGGAGCTTCAGATGCTGAGCTCTCACCCTGGGGAGGGCTGAACTCCCTGTGCCAATGGGGCAGAGGTTGCTCACCCAGGGATGCTGGCAGGTGAGCAGCTGAGACCTTCAAAGAGGTCACCAAGTGCAGTTAGTCCACGAGATCATTTTGCAAACACACTGGATTCATCTACGTTGCAAAATAAATGGACCAGAGACCAGTACTTGCCACTGAGGCCAAGTGACCCAGCCTGACTCCCATCCCCACTGCTTCTCAGCCAACTGCAGCTGCACCCAGGCTTGGGATGGGAATGGTCCCTGCCCTGGGCTATCCTTGGACCATGTCTAGATGCTGTTTGAATGGTGCTGTTTGGCACAGGCTAAAATCGTGCTGAGGTGTGTGTATGAGATGGTAATGGGACAGTGTTTAGACCTGTGCCCTGGCTCCATTTAGTTCCCTGTTGCATGTGTAGCGTGTGTGGAAAAGCCTCAGCCTGGGGCTACAGCTGAGGGGTGAGTTCTTGGAAGCATTTATCTAATCACACATCTTGTCCCAAGAAAAGATAGAGACTCCAAGAGGACAGGGCACATGACTCACATCCCATTCAGCATTTTATCACTGCTCGTATCAAGGCATTTAATGTTGGCATTAAAATTAACTGCGAAAAGGTCTTTATGTACCTCCAATGCCTTTGAAACCCTTCTGCAGAGCCTACCAGGGAACACCACGTTTTCCTGCTCCAGTGGCTTTGGGCAGACTGCAGGGAGTAAAAACAGGGCAAAGCAGTGGGAGGAACACAGAATTCCTTTGCCCAGACTCACCAGGGAGCTTTTCCTGGACCACTCACAGCTTCTCTCTCCAACTGCTCCCTGCTCATCTCTAGCAGAACATTTTGTTGAAGCTTTCCAAGAACAAAGATGTCTGGGGAGATGACCCTCAATAGGCAAATACCAGCATGGATCCAGTGGTAGTCCTAAACATTAATCAGAGCTTCAGTGGGTAGGGTGGGTAGGTCTTGTCCAAACATGATGAGTGTTGATGTTCCTCTCCATCACCCTCAGCCTGGTTGCTTGCACAGACATAAAAGAAGTGTCAATAGGCACTCACTCTGCCAAAGTTCTCATGTGGGTTTCCAACATAAGGGAGAAGGATTAGGGAGATGGGAGGGGCCCAACCCCAAATGTACAGCAGGTCCTGAGATGCTGAGCGTGTTGTTTGTGCCCCACCATGTAACCACGTGCCCTGGTTGGCATGCGGCAATGGGTTTCTGATCTTCTAGGCTAGACCCACCTCATGGGCCAGACCAGTTACAGCAGAGCAGAAAGATGCAGCCACCAAGAACAAATATAGCAAAGCCCATTAATGTCAGCAGGGAGACTGGGATGGGAGCGTGGGGTTGGCAGCCAGCCCTGTACACCAGCAATCCTCCTGACCCAGCATCTCCATAGCCATCTGCTTCCCTGGGTGGGCCAAAGCTCATCACCCGTGTCTCTCCCCAGACCACCCCATGGTTTCTCTCTGTCTCTGTTTCATCACCAGTCCTGCACATTGCCCCAGGATCACAGCTCCTCCTGGAGGGCAACGCCACCCTTTGGCATGACTCCTCAGGGGACCCCAGGCCAGGCAGCCTTATTGCTGCTCCTCGCAGGCTCCAGCCTCCAGGAGAGCAGCGGGGAGTGGTACATGAAGGTTTTAAACCGTTTGTGTTCCCAAGAACATGCTATTTCCTTCTTGAGGAAAAAAACCCGCACACGATTACCGGTGCGCTGCACCCCGAGCCAAACCACACTGGAGGGTGGCCCCGCTTGCCCAGGCCATGTTCACACACAGCACTGAAAGGCTCCAGCATTCTTCTGGGGAGGAATCGAGCTGGGTTTTTCCCCATCAGCTTTGGGAATCAGAGGTGCTATGCGTCTCCAGCATGCCCAAGCTTATCTGTCAATTCAACAAAAAGCTCTGTTCCCTGTGACAACTTACGGTTCCTTCCACAGTTCAGTAGCAGCCCAACATGTGGTGTTCTGCTCCCACCCAGCTGTCCCCATCCTACCCGGTCCTTGAAATCATCAAGTGTCTTTCCTGTGTCAAGAGCCAAGAGCCTACATTTCTCAGCATTTAGTAATCAGCACGTGATGGCATCAGGGTAGAACTTCAGCAACTGCAAAGAGCGACACCTCTGAAATCCATCTTGGTACAAACAACCCAAACAGACCCACCTGGATGTTCAAGAAGAACAAAAGCTACACGTGATCATTGAGCCATCCCTGATGGGTGTGGGGGACCTGAATTTAGATGTCGTCATCCCTAATGCACACACAATCTGAATGCTGCCAACAGGCAGCTTTCTGGTTTAGCAATGTTTCTTTCATCTCATACGAGCCTGTCCCATGCTGGGCTTGGAGAGAAGAGAGGAAAGTGGAAGCAACTGGACTCTTGGCTCTGGGAATTTGCTTTCATCAGCTTTGCAGAACTAGGTGGTGAGGTCAGTTTTCACCCATCCTTGAAGACTTTTCCAGCCTGTGTCTGGATATCCCTGATGGCTTTTGAACTGAGGGACCATCACTGTGAGATTTGTTAGGGCTCATGGAGTCCCAAGGGCTGCTTCAGCCCCACTCTTCTCCCCAGTCTCTGCCCCATATCTCCAAAGTGCCCAGAATCCATATGCTGAATGCCACCACAAGTCTGCTGATTGGAGATCAGCCAACTGCCCACTGACAACATCTTCACTGCTCCCAACCAGTCTCAGCACATCTACACTTCTGTTCCCATTCCCAACCCAACCTGGACTCCCAGCACCCTATGAGGATATGGACTTGAAAACAGGGTACTACAAGGGTGCATCCACAGCAGCACCACAGCCTGGGAGCAGAGGACTCTTTTTGCTGAAGATATCACGAGCAAAACATCATCACATTTGGAATCCCACAGCCCCACTCTTTGGGTTGCTTCTGGTTTGTTTTTTGACACTTTTCCTAGAGAAAGGTGGTTGGTGACAGTGCTGCAGTTTGATATTTTGCCTACACAGCATCCACGCACTTGCTGGTCCCCTGTGTCCTATGTGTCTTCCTTCCCAGGGGGTCACCACCCCTCCTCTCACGTGAGAAGCCCTGCAGGAATCTCACCCCTGCTGTATCTTCACTTTCATCTTCACTTCTTCCCTGATGGGTTTTTTTTTTTTTTCACATCCAACACAGAGGCTCTCCAAGACGGTTTCCACTGAAGGAAACAAGATTTGACCACCTCTGTGTTCAAAGCTCCGCTCAACATCTGGAGAAGGCTCCGGGGAGTTCACGAGACAATGGCTATTTCATAGGTTTGTACTTTTTAAGACCAGGAAAGACCTCTCTGTCCTCCAGCTGAGCCTGGCAGGATGTCATCCACACAGGGACCAGCAGCCTAAAACACACCACCCCAGGAGGTATCAAGGTAGATTTGGGAGCTTTCACCTGGGTTTAAAATTCAGCAGGTGAGGATCTAAGATCTTTTTTCCTCTCTGGAATCCTTCCACACCCGCTGCTCTCATCCCACAACATTAAGCATGGGCTGTAGCCCAGCCACGGGGCATTTCGGAGGCAGGTCCAACGCTACCCGTAGCCCTGCCATCGCCCCAAGCCCCCACTTCAAAACAGAAGGTAGATAAGATATTGCCTGCTAATGGCTTTCCATATAAATATTAGGACCTTCCCTCTCAACCAGTTTACTTTGCACACTGACCCCCTCGCTGGGGTCACAGGGAATGGGAAACTGTGGGAGGTCCCCAAGTTTTATAAATGAGAGGGTTTCCCTGCATGGACACGTACCATGAGGCACCCAGCAGCCAAAGACACTGATTAATGGTACCAAGAAGACCTGTTGTAGGGCAGCAGCGCCGGAGCGGTGCTGGGGAGGGATTACCAAGAGATTTAGCAGTTCAGGTGGATTAAGGGTGATTTGTCAGTTGTCTGCTGTGAGTCTCCACCAAAAAAAAAAAAAATTCAAAATGTAAAAATGGCCAAGGACTGAAAATCATTTAGCATGGGAGCAGTAGACAAAAACATGGTCATTCCCTTTGGGTTTGGTGATGCTGAGGTTTGAATGCAGGTCCAGGTACCTAATACAGACTGATGGGTGGATGCACGGTTGGTCTGAGGAGTAGGTGGGACGGGGGGACCTCCAGCAGCAGTTGCCATCTCCTGCACTGCAGCACGTGCAGCTCCCATCAGCTCCCTGAGCTATAAGTGACAGTGCAGGCAGGACCTCAGTGTCTTGGGGGCTGCAGAGACAAGTCACAGCTCCCCACAGGGAGGGAGATAACGACCCAAGACAGAGAAAAAGGAAGATTGGGTCTTACCAGACACAGGCCACACCCTCACAAAGCATCCTTTGGAAAGGCTGAGCTGTACCCTGGAGACAGCCTCTTGCAGCTGATTCCAGGTCTCCAGCTGCACATTTTGGTTGCCAGAAGAAAACAGATTGGGGCAGTGACCCCCCGTGTGCACATCATCCATTTTTTTCCGAGAAAAGGCAAGGGGAGGGTCTAGAAGGGGAAAAATGTAATAGGCAATTAGCTGGTATTGTAACTAATAAAATCCTAATGAAGATCATGCTAGCAACTCATCGCTGGCTTCAGAGGACATCTAGATAAACAGATAAAGGTGCAGATGCAAGACCACGGGTCTCAGACTGCGAAGAGTAGCAAAGGACACACTGCTCTATAATTGGACTCCTGCAGAGGGGACCTTTTTGGAGTTCCCTGAGCACACTTGAGTCAAATTATTTCCTTGAGCCTTCCCTAAGGATGGGGCGGACATGGAAGAGTCAACGAGGCAGTGAACCACCCTCCCCCAGCTAATGAAAACCAGCACCCCGAGGAGGGTTTGTCAGGCAAACCCTGGTGGAAGGAGAGCGATTCGGGGAACTGGGGCTGAGCTGGGACACTCCCACGCAGGAACAGCTCCCAGCTGTCATCTGCTCTATGCAGCCTCGACCGAAACCCCATTTCTCTACAGGGTTGACAAGTCCAGGGCAACTCCAGGTGAGCACCATGGGCTCAACCTCCCAAATCCTGCCCCAAAACAGTGGCAGGATCTACCAGGAGATGCCCTGGGAAGGCTTTGGTGGAGCCAAGGATCAGCCAAGGTGTCCATCTCACTTCCTGAGACCTCGTTTGGGGCCAATTAGGGGGCTTTGTTTCATTTATTCCAGAATGCTTCCCTTTTGGCTGCAGTGAATTGGGCTGTTGTGCTGTTTATTTTTGCATTGTACGACACTGCCCTCAAGTTTCTAAACAGAAGTCGCTTCCAACCCCAAAACGTTCCTCTTGCAGATGGAGAACACAAACATTTCCATTGTGGTCACACAGGGGTTTTTTTCTCCTCAGCTGGCTAAAATCTTTCTGCCTCCAGAAACGTATCTGCAGTGACCCTTGGCTGCAAAAATGGGTACATATCAGCCTTTCTAATAACAGCTTCCCAAAGCTGAAGCTCAAGGTGCCTGCTCCCAAGATGACCACCTCTGTGTAGAGCCTGAGGAAAAAAAACCTGTTTGTAGTCCCCATCTCAGGTTTGTGCCAGGGAGAGGACAAATTTTAGGGCACACGCACGATCTAACAAGCAGCACATTTCCCCAGTGTTTGGTCACTGTTGGTTGAGAGGGATGAATGGCCAAGAGGAAATCTGAAGCTATTTTGGCCATTAAAAATACATGGTGGCCACCCCACTTTTCCGCTTACAGGTGGACAAAACCACCCCGCTTTTTGATGCTCCCACTGCCACCTTCAATCTGAGCCAAGCCCCCCAGCCCAAGCGAGGCCCCGTTTGCACACTCCCTCCCTGGGACCACGCTTGGACCTGGCAGCAGCGTGGAAGGAGGTTCAGCTGGTTCCCATCCCTGTCCTCCCAGCAGCTGCCCCCAATGATCTCCAGATGCGGGACTGGGTGTGCAAGCGCGAGGCACTGCGCTTGAGGGAGAAGGCGGAGGCAGCTGAAGCTGCTGCTTTTATCTCCTTTGCTTTGTTTAAGAAAAGAGAATTACCGTGTGGTTGCCAACAATTTACTCTGGCAAGGGCGCTCCTCCAGAATCACTTCCACTGCTGTCACAGCGAGCGGACACGGCTCACCTTCCATCAGTGTTCTCACCACCAGCTGGGGCTGTGGAGGCTCTCACTGCCAGAAAGACCTTCCAGACCCATTTCCTCCAAATTTTCCCCTCCACGACCCTCCAGTGGCAAAGGGATGGACCAGAGGGAGAGGTTTGGCAGGACCGGGGCTGATCCCAGCCCAGTCAAAAGCCACAGTCACATAGAATGGTTTGGGTGGGAATGGACCTTTCAAGCTCATCTCATCCAGCCCCCCTGCAGGGAGCAGGGCCATCTGCACCCAGAGCAGGGTGCTCAGAGCCCCGGCCA
>JANIJG010022624.1:15530-32418 GCA_024611175.1 Megaceryle torquata | reverse complement strand
CGTTCCCTCCTGTTCTGTCACTAGGTACTCGTGAGAAGGGCCCAGCGCCTGCCTCTCCACAGCCTCCTGGCAGGGAGCTGGAGAGAGCAATAAGGTCTCCCCTCCCACACCAAAGATGAGGTGTCCCAGAACAAAGGTGATGCTTTTGGTTTTCAAAAACATCTGGGCACTTACCTCTTATCCCTTGGGGGGAGCATCATTTTATCAGCGTGGTTGGTGCCCATCCAAGAGGATTCTTCCTTCTCCACACCGCTCTCCTTATGCTCTCGGCAGCTCCTGGGATTCACGCTTGCTCACACCTCTGGGTTTCATGCAGATTTGGGCAGGAGGCTTGGGCTGCTCCCAGGAGGAACTGGAAGATGCTGCAAGGAGAGGGTGTAGGGGTTTCCACATGTTCATTCCATGGTCTCCAGCTCTGCCAAGTCTGAGGTGAACTCGACAGCGTCAAGAGCAGAGCACGGCCATGCCCATGGCAAGACTGAGCCGCCCTGCACACACCCAAGCCTTCCCCACACCCAAGCAAAGAAAGCTCAGATCTACAACAACTACTGTTGGTCAACAGGAACGAGTCTGATCCAATCCCACATTTCAGAGACCAACCAGATCCCAACGTGGTCCCTCCTTCCCTTGGATTGCTGGAGGTGAAGCCTAGACCTGTGCAAATAAGCTGGATCTAACCTCCAAAGATCAAACTAAAAAGCTAGGATGAGGAAATTTTTTTCTCTTTAGGTCAACCCAGAAGGAAACCTTCCTACTTGTCATAGAAAACCACTGTTCTTTTTTTTTCCTTAAGTGAAGACAATGAAAACATTTTGTTCCCCTCAAAATAAAACGTTTCTCTGTTTTCAAACGCACGTTTGAAGGCACTTGCGGTCCCTGCTTTTCTAATTAAAGGCAGGCAAATTTCAAATGGAGAATGTCACACTGTAATAAAAAGTTTAAGCATTTAATTTCATGTGTATCTTAAACAAAGCCTGTAGATTTTCATCACTAAAATACTCTTTTTTTTTCTCTCTCTTTTTTTTTTTTTCACTTCAAGCTTTGGTTCAAGTTGTAAATAATTTCAAAGGAACCAAAATAACTTTTATTTTCCCTACAAACAAATGTTTCATCTTAATTTCAGCCAGGCTAGCTTAAAGTGATTGGAGCCAGACTCTTCTCAGTGGGCACAAGGCAAGGGCCATGAGTGGAAATACAGGAATTCCCTTTAAAAAGAATTGGTTTGATTCTATTTTTTTTACTGTCAGGTGGTCAAACGCTGGAGCAGGTTGTGCAGAGCAGTTGTGGAGCCTCCATCCTTGAAGAGAATAAAAATCTGACTTGGCACAGCTCTGAACAAGCCTCCCTGGCTGCTCCTGGTTTGAGCAGGAGGTTGGATTAGATGTTTCCAGACGTGCCTTCCAGCCTCACTATGTGTGGTTTTATCACCAGCTCCAAAAGGAAGCCTCCAGGCCCTGCAGCCTCCTCCCTGGGGATTCCCAGGGATCCACCAGCCGTTAAACCACCACAAGCTGCGGCATCACCGGCCCTGCCAAGCCCAAGAGTTGCACGGAGCTTTGTGGTATTTTCAAGCTTCAGTTCCTGGGAATTTTGCAATTGAGTGTTTCAAATAAAATGTACATTTCTTACCCTCAGAAGTGAAAACCTGTAACCTCTGCCTGACCTGTAAGAAGGAAGAAAACCAGATTCACAAAAGGCATTTAAGAGGAGCCATCTCGTGAGCATCTAGTCTGAACAAGGCAGATTTCTGCAGACCTTACACCTCCTGCAGGGATCCTCCCGTGTCCAGTAAGGTGGGAACTCTGAAAAGCTTCTCCCAGAGTTGGGTATTCAAAACATCCTGTGCCTACGTGGATTCTCTGGAGTTTAATAAGAGGTTTGGCTCATGCTGGAGCACTGCACTCATGAGGGCACCAATTCCTTTCCTGGTCATCTCATTAGACCTTAGCCCCACAGGCTTGAGCCCATTGTCAGTTTGTACTGGCCACCATCAGCACCCAGCACTTGCTGGGCACCAACAGCTGTGAAACCACCACATAACAGGTTAATACAAATGCCAGTGACTTTGGGAAATGCCCAATCTTGTCAAAAAGGGGTGAAAAGAGGAGGAAACAGCCTGTGGATATTTCCCACCTGGGCTATTGGAGAGTGCTGGGGTCCATCATCATCTTCACCTAAAGATCTCCAATGTGGTCAGGAAACAGGACCCTGAATGGAGAGAGAGGAGGGTGGAAATCTCAGACCCAACCCCCCCCCAGCCTCCCTCTCTGGGATGCTCTGACAGATGCAAACATTTTCATGTCCTGGCCATTAAGACAGACATTTAAAATGCCCTACATTTTAACAAAACTCTTCGAGATGACACAGACACACAGGCAAAGGTTCCAAGCAGGCACACACATGGACAAGCTGTAGGCAGCCCTGTGGTGCACACACCACAGGGAGCCCTTGGCTCCAGCAGCAGAGAGCTCCTGGGCAGAATTGGGGGAGGGTTTGAGTTCAGCTGCCAGTAAAGCCCCACATCCTCAGTTTGCCCAGTGAAGATCTCTCATCCTTTGCTTTTGTAGAGGTTCTTGGTCCAGCAGCGGGGCCTTTTCAATGCTGGCTTTTGGAAAAAGCATCTCAGCCCGGCTTTAAAGAGCCATCAGACTTAGGCTGGGGCCAAACTTACCCTTTCTGCTTTCCCCTTGGAGAAAGTGTCTCCAGGAGACTTTCACATCCCAGCCCCAGCCATCTCCTGGTGCAAGGTGACATCTACAGCCCGTTCCCTGCATCTCCCATCACAGTTGAAGAGATATTTCAGGCTGGGGGGGATTCATCGCCCTCCTGTGGCAGATTCCAAACCAGATTTCTGCCTTTGACTTCCAGCAGTGTACAAGAAACGGCTGGATTTGCTGTAATAACAACATCAGGGCTTTGGAACAAGCCAGTCATTTCCATCACAGGTTCCTACAAGCAGGACTGTAATCTAGAGCCTCTGAGCTGCTGGTGACCTGCAAGGCTGCAGAAAGGGCCCACTGGCACAAGATCTCACTGACTAAAAATGGGCACAAAGTTCAGGGAAATAAAAGGTGGATGCTCACAGGACAGACAGTGTCTTTCCAAAAGGGACAAACTGTCCTTTTCTCCCCCCTCGTGTGAGTATTTGGTCACAGAAAGAATGAACGTGCTACCAAGTACCACAAAAACTGTTATTGCAGGTGAGAGGAGCACGTGGAGCAACGAGAGAGACTGAACATGGTAAAAAAAACAAAGCTGCTTGGAAAAGCATCCAGCACCAGGAAGGACCTGATGCTGCACAACCTATTCCCTTGCCTTGCTATTGCCTCCTCCAAAGCAGCAGGACTCAGCACAGGAGAATTCCCAGAGGAACTGCAGTGCTGGAAAATCAGCTTGGTGCCTTGTTCACTTTATACATTCCAGCAGACATAAAGAAAATGGATTCCCAACAAAAGCATTTGGCCTGACAGGCAGGGATGGGCCAGCTCAGCCCATCAGTACGTGCTCAATGAAATACCTTTGTGACCAGACTGATGGGGTTTGGAAAAAGTGCTCTGGCTCCAAGTCCTGGGACTGCAGCCAGCAGGTGGCATTCCCATGCTGCCGGCCCCATGCGGGTGCTGTCTGGTGCCATCGGGTTTAAACGGCCTTGCAAAACAGAAGGAGAATTTTTTTCATATAAAAAAAGAAGGTAAATATTCACTGTAGGCAGAGGTGACACTGCAGACCTTGGCATCTTGGAGCCATCGAGTGTTAGATTTCCTGGCATCTCGATCTGTCCTCATGGATCTTCTGACTGCTTCGAATATAAAGAAATACAAATGCAGCCCTAAAGTATCCGCAAAGACCTTGGGTATCCTGGACCACAGGAATGCCCAAAAGATGAGAGGTGAGTGAAGGATACCCCACCATCCCTCTGAGGTCTGACACGGGATCTGCCAGGCTGACCATGCACATGGCTAGGAGCTGCCAGAGTCTGGCTAGTGTTGAGGTGTGTGGCTTTCTTTACGGTGACACCCACTGGGTTGAGGAAATTCTGTCCTCAGCACCTCATCCTGCAGGAGCCACTCATCCTAAGAGAACAACAGTGTCCACCTGGAGCTACACCACTTAGAATGAGAGAATCACAGACTGGTTTGGGTTGGAAGGGATCTTCATAGCTCATCTGGTCCAACCCCCTGCAGGGCCATCTGCAAGCAGAGCAGGGAGCTCAGAGCCCCAGCCAACCTCCCCTGCAATGGTGCAGGGATGGGGCAGCCACCACCTCTCTGGGCAGCCTGGGCCAGGCTCTCACCACCCTCAGCAGCACAAATTTACTCCTTCTCTCCAGTCTAAATCTCTCTCTTTTAGTTGACATTCATCACCCCATGTCCTGTCCCAACAGCCCCTGCTCAAAAGTCTGTCCCCATCTTTCTGACAAGACCATTAAATATCCTGCATCTCACCACACGCTGAGGCTGCCTTTTACTTTCTCAGTGACTGATGCACTGTATTAAAAAGCTCTCCCCTCTCTTTCCCACTCACCCCTCCCCAGCTCCCACACCTCCCCCGGGACCAGATCCCGGTGGATGATGGGCATCCCTCACTCCCACTGAAAGGAGACGGTGCGCTCGGCCCCTGGTAGCATCATTCATCCGGAGGAAGAGTGCAGGGAGAGATTTGGTACCTCGCAGCCAATTGGAAGAGAGGTAACACTGAAAGGGGGGTGATTTCAGCTCCTTTCTCCACCCATCCTCCATAACACTCCCCCCACCCTGTCACCACCATCCTCCTCACACACAAAAGCAGTGCAATTAGCTGACTTAACAGAGCTGAGGCTTAGACAGCTGCAAGTGGAAAATAATAATAATCATAATAAAATACCTTGGAGGGGAGGGAGGGAGGCAGCAGAGGAAGCAGCAGCCATGGAAGAATACAAATAACTGCCCTCAATTCCTCCCTTCCTTCAAAATCCAAATCACAGAGCAAGGGGTGCTGTGAGAAAGGCCGACCTGGATGCATCCCCACACTCCTCCGCTGAGAAAGCCGCACGCATCTGCATCCGGATCCAGGCGCTGGAGCTCCTGAGCATCCGTCTCCACCGGGAGGAATGCCTGGCCAGGATACAGGCAGGATCTTCTTTGTTCCTCGTTAGCCACGAGCATCGGTGAGTACAGCACCATCTGGGCTCCCATCCTGCTGGGATTTTGATAACAAGAAACGTCAGGCTCCAGCCTGGGATTTTTTTCTCTCTCTTCCCTTTCTCTTCCTCCCTCCCTGATGCTTTTGGGGTTAGCAGAAAGCAGTTGACAGCGGTGGGGAGGAGGGAGGGAAGGGGGGGTCTCTCACAGCCCCGAGGTATCTCCTTTGCCTGCACATAGGGAAATCAAAAATGGAGACGTGTGTGACAGTGTCGTGGGCATCGCAAGCAGCCAGGCGCGGGGGTGAGGACAGAACACAGAACGTGTCTGCGCGGAGGAAAGGCTGAGAGGCTGGGCAGGGAGAGAGCCCTGCACCACTCACAGCCAGCTCTTTCCTTCCATTCCTGTCTCTGCCAGTGCCTGTAATAAAGATGGATGCTGGATTGACCCGGGTCCCTACGTAGCTTCATTCCTCCAAAGCAGATAGACCCAGACAGATTTATCTCCCTCCAGGCCATCACCAGCGACACCCTCTGTAAATATGAGCCTCTGAAGGAAGCAGAAAAAGCACAGGCTCTCTAGAAGAGCTCTACAGCAGTGGGTCAAACCCTGCTAGGTGCTGATTTCCCTGACACCAGGGAACAGGCAGAACAGCCCCACCCTCTTGGGAAATCACCCCAGTTCCCTTATCCTAAAAAAATCTATGTTACCTGCAGCCAGTGCCTGGGAACCTTTACAGCCTAAAGGCTGAGCTCAGGAAGGACATTCAAAACCTTCCTGCAGTGGACGGGTTAATGCACGCGCCCAACATGCGAGCTGGTTTCATCTGAATATGTTCTGTGTAAGATAAGGCCTGACCTTGTCCCCTCCGGGCTCAGCTGCAGCAGCAGCCAGCTGAGAGCAGCGTGTCTGCCTCTCTGAGCAGAGCTGGTCCCGCAAGGACTGGTCCTGAGCCCTCGGCCGGGCTTTGGTAGGAGCTGCAGGCGCAGCCCCTGGGTCTGATTCTGGCCGGCTGGTAGCGTAGGAACCTTCTAGTGAGGGCAAACAATATACAGGGTCCTCGCGGCCCCTCACGCTGCTGGGGTGTCAGTAGGAGTGAACACAAGGATGGATTTGAACTTCTCCTGTTCATAGCAGTGCAGGAGAAAGCCCAGACTGGAAACAGCATGGCCAGTTTGCCTCCATTTGAGGTTCTCCAGTTTTTTGGCATCTGCTTTGGTTTACCTGGGAGCAAGGCAGAGATGTGAATTCTTTGGGGGTGTGGAAGGACAAGCAGCATCCCTGTGAAGGCCTCCTCACCCTCCTCTGTCCCTCCTCTGTCCTGGGGATGGAGCACAGGCCAGGCAGCAGCAGTCAGGAATTTCTCTGCAAAACCAAAGCCATTAACTTCTGCCCAGGCCAGCAAAATGGAAACTGGTGCTACTGCCAAGCCAGCCTGACACCAGCCTGGGAGGAGCTCGCTCTTCTCTTCCCTTTCAGCTGCATTTCCTTTCCCTCAGCAGAGGGGCTTGTTTGTGTTGATTAATACTGGAAGAGGGGAAAATGGGTGGACACCAGCCAAGACAGTGCTGCTGCTAGAGAAGAGCAAAGGTCACAACAGAGCAGAGATACACCTACTGCTTTGGTCCAGGGCCAAACTCATCTTCTCTTTCTTGTCCAAAGCTTATCAAGCAGCCACAAAACCCCACGTCCTTGCCTTGTGGCTTTTGCAAAGCAGGGCTTGTCACGCTGCTCCTGCAGGGAGCACGGTGTCTGTCCCTGCTCCGAACAGCTCGCGTGAAATGCTCGATGTCAAGCCCTCTCTCTTCCACCTTCCAGCCTGAGCCCTTCCTCGAGGGAACTGCTGTGCCAGACCTCTGAGCACGATGGGAACCACAGAAGCTACTTTGCGGATGGAGAATGTGGATGTGAAGGAAGAATGGCAAGACGAGGACTTCCCCAGGTTTGTTCCCTGCAAAAAACAGCCGGGGAGAATTTTATTTCTTTCTGTAAGAAACCAAGAGGTGCCTCCCACCACCCCCAGAAGCAAGAGGAGTTAGAGGCAATTCTGGCCAGAGGACAGAAATTTTGTAGCAAGGCTGCTCTGAATGCTCAAGAAATTTTGGGAGGCTTCTGGGGACCTTCTGTCAGCATGCTGAGGAGAGGGTAAGGAGCTGGGTGAGGACAGCAGGGAGATTAGCAGGGGTGGATGGATGGATGGATGGATGGATGGATGGATGGATGGACAGACTCCTTCCCCATCTCTGAATCAAGCACTGTCTCCCCAAACAGAGGAATGCCTCTTTGCCAGGAATTTGCTACAGGAACTGGAGTCATTGGGATGCAACGACCACGGGCCCCAACACACAGAATCTGAATGGTTGCAAACCCTGTAAGAAATGATGTGTGGGTGACAGCAGGTGCCAGAGCACAGCTTTTGCCTTCACAGACACTCCACTGACTGCTCTGAGTGACAAAAAATACTCCCCATAAGCTCGGTGCACGCTGAGCAACCTGCAGCCACCCAAAGGCTGCACCCACCCTCATCCCTCCCCTGACCACTGAAGCCCACGGCCCAGCAGCAGCTCTCTGGGACACGCACAGCACGGCCAAACCCGAGCCCTGCTGCAGTTGGGGGCCTGGCTGCCGAGGGGCTTTTCAGGGATGTCTCGCCGTGTCCCAGCTGCAGCAGAGTCCCCCGGGCAGCCCACAAAGCCCCTGTATTCGCAGACAGGGGCCCAGTGTGCTGTGAGGGTGGGCAGGAGGAGCTAGAAAGGCTCTCCTGTTCCCCTGGGTACTGGCAGATGAGCTTAGGTCTGTTTACCCTGGGACCAGCTGCATCGCTCATCTAAGCACCTCTGTCTGCCAGCCCAGCACCCAGCTCACAGGACACAGCTTGTCCTTCCGCAGCCCCCAGAGGTGGGCTCAGCCAAGTCCTTGGCTTTCTAGGATGGAGTTTTTCTTCCTTCTGAGAACAGAGCTGGCCAGAGCTTTGGGCTGATGGACCTCTGTCAACATAAGGTTCACCCCAGAGTGCTGTGTTGAGAAGCTTTTAATTGAGTAAGGAAGGTGAGGCGTGGAAAGGAAAGGAAGGTGAGGCGTGGAAAGGAAAGGAAGGTGAGGTGTGGAAAGGAAAGGAAGGTGAGGCGTGGAAAGGAAAGGAAGGTGAGGCGTGGAAAGCATTGAGCCAAGGCTCCTTAGAAAATCTGGGGACAAAGATGGTCTCATGCCTGGACCCCTGTGCACTGACCCACCCCATCACCTTGGAGCAGGAGCTGCCAGGCTCCATTCCACTCCTGCCACGCAAGAGGCAAACTTGCCACAGCCGAGCCTTCAAGGGGCATTTCTCCTGCAGAGCTCTCAGCACCACCCAGCACAGGCATCATCGCTCTTGCCCAGCAAATGAAGCCCAGCGAGAGGCAAAGGGATGTGATCATGGCTGGGTGACAGGCCAGTGGCAGGGATGAGGCCAGAGCCCTACAGATGAAGCTCCCCAGCCTGCTGCGGAGGGATTAGATCAGCAGTGATGCAAGTGAAACAGAGCCCGAGCAGCCACTAGGCAAATGAGTGAACGCCAGCTGGCTTAAAGTGGCATTAGAAATAAATAAATAATAAATTTCAAGACACTTCCCCCTAGAAGCATCAAAATAATAGGGCAGAAGCTGCTGCATGTGGGACAGCAGCTCTCTAGCAGATGATTTGCTGCATAGCTATTTTTGCTTAGCTGTCATTAACAAATCTTGCCACAGAAAAAGAAAAAAGCAACAAAGAAAACAAACAAACAAAATAAATACCAACCCAAACCTCCAAACAACCCCAGATTGTAGACAAAGATCTGGGCTGGGGAACCTGAATTCACCTGCTCCTTACAGTGATATTCCATCCATCCCCTCCCTCCCCGAGACACTGACGGGCAGAACAAGCTCCTGCCTCCCAGGCTGCAAAGGTGCAGTGCCAAGGCACTGAGAAAGCTGAGGAAAGGGTGGTGTCCCCCCCATCTCCCTGCCTGCTGCTCCCCAAAGGTTGAGCCTCCCGCGGACGATCGGTCTGAGCCGTTTGTGCAAAGAGCTGCCCTGGGCCGGGGCTGGTGCCGGCGATGCTGCTGATGCCGAGCGTGCGGCGGGGCGGACGCGGGGCGGACAGCGGGAGCATGCTCACTGCATCCCGCACCCATCGCATCGCGGGCGGCGAAGGCTCGGGCTGCTTGGGACCCACGAGAAGGTGCTTACAGAGGGGAAGTGGGCAGAGTGTTATCAGCAGAAGGCAAAATGGTGGCACCCGACCCTTAGAAAAATTGCTTCGTTCAGAAAATTTGGCATCCGGGGCTATCTGCGGTTGGGGAGGAAGGTTTATGGGAGAGGGAGTGATTGGAGCGCGCTTCGGGAAGGTAAGAAAGGCCTTTTCTTCACCTCTGACTTTTGAATTGCTTTTCTTAAACGAATGCCAGCATCAGGGAGCCGCGCGCCTGCCCGCGGCACGTACTCCAGAACAGCCGGGCCACCCCCTCCTCCTTCTGATGCTGTATCACCAAGTTGTGCCAGGCGCCAGCTCACGGCCAGATAAACAACCAGCCGGGCCCTGCTGGAGACAAAAGCAAAAGGGAGGAGGAGAGGCTGGAGGGGGGCACGGGGATCTTTTGGATACCTCAGGGATATTGCGGCAGCCCACGGGGTTCGGGTGCCGCACAAACGAGCAAGAGCCTTTGATCAGGTCTCCAGCCCTCATAAATATACAACAACCAGCTAGGAGAGGATTAGCCCTTAATCTAAATATTTATAAGGTTTAATTTGGCTGGTGGCTCTGGTGTCCTGGCATCAGGAAGAGGAGCCTTTGCATGGCAGAGTGAGGCCATATCACACGGAGGTACCAGTCCCCATCATCTCCTGCCCTGCTGTCGCTGGAGCGTGAGGCCAGCAGCTGCTGGACACCAGCCCCAGTCTTACAGCACTGCCTTAAAACTGTTTGGATTTCACCCTCATTTCACCCCAGGGCTGTCCCAGCACCCAGGGTTTTATACCTGGAGCCATGAGCTCTTCCCCTGTAGAGGGGCAGCTTCCAGCAAGGAGCAGAGGAAAGGCTCAGAAGGTCTCTGTTAAACAGACCTTCGAGAACATGAACTTCTCACGGGGCGGGTGGGGTTCGGTCGCGCTGCGTGAGAAGGTGCAAACCCAGTTAATGCCAGGGGACAGGCACAAGTCCTGGCTCAGATTAAGGGGACAAGCATCCAGAAGATGTCCAGCTCAGGGTGGGCTGTGTGCTGCTCAGCCCACAGCTAGTGGTCCTCGCCACTCCACTGGGGGACAGATTCTGACTTCACTTACCCCAGTATGGGTCAAGAGCAGCTCCAGCAACTTCCAAAGGGCGACGGCCACATAATGAGATTTGGCATTAGCACCTGTACAGGAAAGGCAACTCTTAAATCAATGAATCGATCGATCACATTAAATCAAATCGAGGTGATTTATACCAAGAGGGTGCAGGAACCAGGCACGACGCCAGCCTTTGGCCCCAGAGCACGGGTTTGAGTGCCGGTGATTGGTTCTTAGCTCAGAATGAACCTACTTCCAAACATCAGCAGGGTTTGGATATCACCATCAGCTTTTGTTAACTGGGGGCTGAAGTGAGGATGGGGTGACAATGCTGGGATCCCACCTAAGGTTTGATCATGGCCATCAACACCCACTGCCCTAGAGCAAAGTCACGATAGACCAAGGAGGCAGCTGCCTTGCAGGAGAGGTGGTTGTGGATCAAGTTTTGGTGTGCTGCAGCCAGGGCCTGGGGCAGAAGACAACTGCAGAAGATGTTCCCTGGTCCCCTGGATGAAGAGTCCTAGAGCTTGGCACTGCCTCTCAAATTTCTGATGGAGATAAAAATGAGGATGATAGGGAGAGAGTGAGGATGTTACCAGGCTTTTCTGGGGATGGAATTTGTTCCTGTGGCCCTGGCTGCATTTTCCAGCCTCTTGCCTGAATGGCAGCGTGAGAGATGTACTGGGTGATAAATGCAGGTTACTGGGAATTGCACAGTACTCCAGTAAGAACGCACAGCTGCTGGGTTGGACTTGGGTGAATCACTCGGGGCATCCCTCAGGCTGAACTCCCAGGCAAAGGGAAAGGGCAGAGCACACACAGGGCTCCACGTTTCCTCCTGATGTCCCCAGTTCTCTCCACTGGCTGCCATGGAGTGACTTTCTCCTAAGCATCCCCTGTTATCTCCTGTCTTTTTACCTCTGCATCGTGGCTCGCCTGCAGGCCTCTCCCGGAAGAGACGGGGATGGAGTCGCTGGGCAGCCCTACGGAAGATGAGAACACATCCTGTAAGTACCAGCCTGACTGAGCAGGAGGTCAAAGGAAAACCAGCAGCATATGGGAATGGCAGCAGTTAGGGTGAAAACCAGTGCCCTTGGGAGTACCCACAAAAACTCCCGTGTGGGAGAGGAAACCAGCAGAGATTTGAATTTGCAAATCCATCACTAGAAGCTGGGGGAGGAAACGGGTATCTCAGAAGTGTGGGCACTTCTACCCTGCCATACCCACGGGCATCCAGTACCTCCCAGCTATGATCCACCACCCTTAACGCCCAGACCGTAGCCCCAAATGTGCCTCAGGAAAGCACCAGGTCTTGCACTAAGGACACAGGACGAGCACAACCTGTCGGTTATTTTCCTTTTAACTCCAGCTCCCCCAAATACACTAAACTTTAACGGGGCGCATCGTAAGCGGAAGACACTTGTTGCACCTGAAATCAACATTTCCCTGGACCAGAGTGAAGGCTCCATTCTCTCTGATGACTTCTTGGACACACCAGATGACCTGGACATTAACGTGGACGATATTGAAACTCCCGATGAGACCGATTCCCTTGAATTCCTGGGGAATGGGAACGAACTGGAATGGGAAGGTAAAAAGGCTGGTTTGGGGTGAATGTCTGAAGGGGCAGGGTGGTTTTTAGCCTCGTTCTAAACACTTTTGACACCACTCCCCATCAGCAGATGAGGACCAACATGCTCAGCAGTGAAGCAGAGCACACACAACTGAGCCCCAACTTCCACACAGCCTCTGCCCCACCAGCACCCCAGCTGTAGCCCGGGAGGCTCAGTGCTGCCATCTCAGCACTTCCATCTGGGGATCCTGTGGACAGGAGGAGTTCAGGGACTTGCAAGCACCAGTTTAGCCATAATTCTGGGTAAGGCATAAAGCTGCGGACACACATTCCCTTCTAGCTGCAGCTGGGTCACCTCCCCAGGCTGGAAGGTGTCACCTGCTCGGCTCTGCCAGTAGAGCTGCCACGTGAACATTCAAACATCTTGAATAACACGGTCTTGGCAAACCTGGCTGACTTTGACTGAATCAGGCTCACTCAAGCAGCTCTGCCAGCAGATCAGAAGACAACCGGCACAGGCGGGGCCCTCAGCCAGGAGAGATGGATCTGAAAGATCCATCCATCCTTTGGAGGATCCACCAAAATGTCCAGTGCCCACCCTGTGACTGGAGGTTCTAAAAGCAGCATGAGATGTTTACCTTATTTCTATTACAATTTAGCAGCGGAGCAAGATAATTAAGAGCCATGAACTTACAGAAACCGAAGCTGCAAGTGAAATGGGTCATCCTCCATCTGTGGTTGTTAGTGTCTCTCCCTGCACAACAAAGCTCTTGCAGAGCCTCCTCGTACATTGTATCAAAGGCAGAAATGTTTGTCCTTTTTTTCCAGATGACACTCCCGTAGCCACAGCCAAGAACATGCCTGGGGACAGCGCAGACCTGTTCGGGGATGGCGGGACAGAAGATGGGAGTGCTGCTAACGGACGGCTCTGGAGGACGGTCATCATCGGAGAGCAGGAGCACCGCATCGACCTCCAGATGATCAAACCCTACATGAGAGTGGTGACACATGGAGGTGAGGCAAAGGGAGGCCTAATCCTGGCTTAGCTGCTCTCTTTCAGTCCATCTTTGTCAAGCTGGAGGAGATACCATTACTGTTTTGATGGTCTTTAGGGAAAAAAATCACTATTCATTTTGTACCACTATGTGGCAGACAAGCCCAAAAGCACCCAGCTCATGCTAAAAACCATCCAGCTGCTGGAGCAGGCTTTCAATAAATCAAAGCAGTGCTAAAGCTGGCTCTGAGCAAGACCAAATACAGCCTGGCCCCGAGTCCTGGGTGCAGGCAGCTTAGGCAGCGATGAAGGAAGGCGCTTAACCCCTCTGCAGCCGAGTCCCGAGCTGCCTCTGGAGGCACAGCCAAAGGCCAACACGTCCACAGCTCGCGGCCGTTTCTGTCTGAGCAAAGCTGTCAGCTTTGTGCTTTGACACGCACAAAGTCCTCCCCTGACCCCCCTGCACGCGCTACAAACCAAACCAGGCTCAGAGCCAAATCTGCTTGTGAAAGAGGCCCCTAAGAGAGACAAACACCTACAGAGGCACAAAACCCACCCCAGCCCCAAATTTGGCGATACTTCACTGCTATTTTTTCCTTCAGCTGTTGCACGTCCCCCCTGGAAGAGCTGATGATGCTGCCTGTGTCTTTCTTTCCCAGGCTACTACGGGGAAGGTCTCAATGCCATCATTGTCTTTGCTGCCTGTTATCTCCCAGACAGCAACCTGGCTGATTACCACTACATCATGGAGAACCTCTTCCTGTAAGTGCCTAGTCAAGGTCTAGGAGGGAGAGGAGGGCAGGGAAGGTAACTAGAGCTCAGAAGAAACAGTTTCAACGTATTCATTGCTGGAAATAGTTTGAATCCATGCCAAATGTAGCCAGTGTGCAGCTGCGGGGGAGAGCGAGCATCACTGGGCGAGACACTGGCCACAGCATTTGCATCTGAGTCCAGGAAGTGAAAGCACTCAAACATTCAGTGTTAATGATGCCAGTGATGGACTCACAGCCAGGCTGGAGCATGTGCGTGCAATGCTGAATAGCTGGGAGCTGCTGCTGGGCAGAAGAATGGTGCAGGGATGTCCCTCAGCGTAGGCACTACGCTGACGAGCAGTGTCAGCCCCTGAGAATTACCCTGAGGCATCCCGCAGAGGTGCCAAGAGAATCTGAAACCTATTCCAAGGTCTACAAAGAAGGGGTCTGGAGGCCTTTTGGGATGATACACAGGCACCTGAAAAATACCCCTCAGGACCTTTTTTGAGTCTCATGTCTCCGTTGCTTTTGATCACTGCCCAATAGATACGTGATCAGCAGCCTGGAGCTGCTGGTGGCCGAGGACTATATGATCGTGTACCTAAACGGAGCAACGCCCCGGAGGAGGATGCCAGGCCTTGGCTGGCTGAAGAAATGCTATCAGATGATCGACAGAAGGTGAGAATCCTCTTGCTGTTGCCTCTTCATTCTTCCCAGTCCTCTTGCCACATTTTTTCCAGTGCTTTGCAGCCTTCCCTGGACACTCCTCCTTCCTCAATCCCCAGATTCCGTGATTCCTTCCTCTTATCATAGCACTCTGACTTACTCCAGGCTCTCTCCATCACCTCTTCTCCCTCCTTCCCTCCCAAGCACCTACACAGAGATCAGGTTAGTAAAGCACCTGAGCAAACCTCCTGAGGCCTGCCAGGTCTGAGCTTAAACAGGGCTCCTGAGGCCATGGGCAGGGCTTTAGCCTGGAGACACCCGCGTGAGGCCAGTACCAGTCACTAGTGTCCTGACACATTACAGGGGCGTTTAAGGTACTTTGAGCCTGATTTTCTGTCCCGTGGCTTTTCCACAGGCTGCGTAAAAACCTCAAAGCGTTGATAATCGTGCACCCTTCGTGGTTCATCCGGACAGTGCTGGCTATATCCAGACCCTTCATCAGGTAAACAGAACGTATTCCCAAACTCAGCTGGCTTTGGAGTGGAAGTTTCATCTCATGAATCAGATCTTAAGCTCACCTTTAACCCAGGTGAGACTGTTCATCATTTGTCCTACATCTCTCTTACTTCCAAGGACAACTCTAGAGGTGGCTTTAGGAGACACTGGTGGTCTGGATCCAGATCAAGGTTTGTCCAGAGGGTAGCACACAAAGATTCAGTGGGGAGTGCAGGAATGTTGGTCCTTTTTCCCTCCTACAGGTATTGAGAGGTTGGGGGTTAAAGCAAAGTGAGGTACAAGAAAGTGGCATCTCACCATAGTTTTAGTCATCAGCATGTCAGCACTGGGAGGAGACGGGTGCACTCAGACTAGAGAGGACACAGGGATGCAGAACTCCTTGTTTGCATCAGGAAAATTCTGACTTCCCCCAGAGCAAACAGCAGAACAAGACCTCAAACACACACTCTCTCTCTCTCTCTGCCAGTGTGAAGTTTATCAACAAGATCCAATATGTTCACAGCCTGGAGGAACTGGAGCAACTTATCCCAATGGAGCATGTACAGATCCCAGACTGCGTCTTACAGTGAGTATCGGAGGGACCCCGGGGCACACGCAGCTCACAGGAGGCACAGGACAAGATCCTAGGTAGCAGGATATTGTGTTGAGTCAAAACCCACGTACTGGAAACGCAGAGCCTGGGGCAATCCTTGTCTTACTCATATACTGGTGCCGAGCAGGAGCCTGCTCACTGGGCTGGTTTGTAGCTTCTGTCACCTTCAGAGCAGACACAACTACATGACTAAAGGTGAACAGTCCTGACTGGGTAACATTTACAGACTGATTCCTGTTTGTTGCAGATATGAAGAAGAGAGGATCAAGGCCAGAAAAGAAAGGTAAAAGTTATTTGGGGGGTGGGGGAGGAAGGAGGGTGGGTTCATATTCTTGGGATGTTGTTGCTTTCTCCCATTATTACTTGTGTTATAACCAGTTCCTCCTACCCTGACATCCCACGCAGCCTACTCTTCTACTGATTTTCTCTAAAGAAGTCAAAGCTGCAGGAGGGAAGAGAAGCTTGATTGAAGGGTTTTTTATCCAGAGAACTGTTCTTCTTAACCCCCCAAGTGCCCACATCCTGAACATGCACCCTGCATGCTAACAAAGGTCTTCAGAAACCACTCTGTATGTAAAAAGGGCACATTTCCACACCCCCCACGCTGTGACCACACAAACTGACCTTAGAGTGAGAGGCAGTGGTGAGCTTAACAGCCCCTTCATTCTGCTAGGGTGGCATAAGGGGCCACAACTTTACAGTTTGTTTTGTTTCTTTTTCTAGCCCCATCCCATGACAGGTGAGTTAGGTTAGAAGTGCTGGCCACAACAAGTGCCACGCACTCACGGAGAGAGGAGCGTGAGTTGTTCAGCCCCAGTCAGTCAGTTACCTCCCTCGGGGGCCAACAGAGCTGTCCTGAGAGCATGAGCATTATCAAGGCTGCGTATCACAGGGTCAAGAAGCTAACAGTCATTTCTGATCAGACCTGTAACCTCTCCAGCTCCAGCCACCTCCCTAGAAAGGCCTCAGACACTCTATTCTTCCACACCGCTTGCCCCTGGATGATAGATTCCAAATGTGATTTGTGTTTACAGGGCAGAAGAGAAACAAGACATGACTGAGAAGGAAAGGTAACTGCTCTTATTTATCATTCTCTTACTAAATAGTTTAAACAGTCTTTGGGGAGGAGAACGGCACTACGGGAATCAGGAGCTTTTCCTGGTTTGATCTGGAACTGGGTATGTTTGAATTTGATAGAATGAGAGGAAACAGCCTCAAGTTTCCCCAGGGGAGGTTGAGGTTGGAGCTGAGGAACAATTTCTTCCCCTGTCCAGGGGCTGTCCAGGCCTGGCCCAGGCTGCCCAGGGCACGGGTGGAGTCCCCGTGACCCCTGGAGGGGTTTCCAAGCCCCCCGTGGAGCTGTGGTGCTGAGGGCCAGGGGTCAGTG
>JANIJG010022623.1:0-34393 GCA_024611175.1 Megaceryle torquata | reverse complement strand
CCCGCGCCATCCCCGCTTCGCCCGCCCCGTCGGCCCCTGCGAAAGCCGGTGGAGCAGCGGCAGCCGCTCCGCAGCCCGCCGGCCGCACGTACCGCCGCCCGCCCTTCGCAGCAGCGGCAGCACCAGTCCCGCGACAGCCGAACCGCAGGCCGCGAGAGGCGGCAGAGCCCGCGCGGCGGCAGCCCGCAGCCCTCTCGGCCGCTTCTCGTCCCCGGCCAGCTCGGACCAGCCCATGCTGCAGGGCACCGGGACCTGCAGCCGGCGCCGCGCCCTCCTGCCCGGCGCGGAGCGCAGCCCGACGCTGAGCCGAGGAGGGGCCCATTAGTATCTGCGGAGAAGAGGGGGGGGATGCCGAAGAGACACAAAGCCGCTGGGGGAAGCAGCCCATGGCTTGTCCCGGGATGGGGGCGCCGCGCCGGGTCCGCCTGATGATGCTGCCGCGGGTGCTCTGGGGTTCCGTCCTCTTCCTCCTGCTGCTGCCCATGGCCGAGCCCATCTGCCCCGAGCCATGCGACTGCCAGCAGCACCAGCACCTCCTCTGCACCAACCGTGGCCTGCGTTCAGTGCCCAAGGCTGCCGAGCCCCAGGATATCCTCACCTACAGCCTAGGGGGCAACTTCATCTCCAACATCTCTGCCTTCGACTTCCACCGCCTGGCAGGGCTCCAGCGCCTGGACCTGCAGTACAACCGGATCCGCTCACTGCATCCCAAGGCCTTTGAGCGCCTCGGACGTCTGGAGGAGCTTTACCTGGGCAACAACCTGCTGCCCGCACTGGCCCCTGGCACCCTCAGCTTCCTGGCCAAGCTGCGCATCCTTTATGTGAATGCCAATGAGATTGTCCGCCTCAGCGCTGCCTCCTTCTCCGGCCTCGGCAGCCTTGTCAAGCTGCGGCTGGATGGCAACGAGCTGGGTTCATTGGGCAACTCTACTTTCTCAGGTTTGCCCAACTTACTCTACCTGCACCTGGAGTCCAACCGCATCCGCTGGCTGAGCCGTGGTGCCTTCACTGGCCTGGCTAAGCTGCGCTTCCTCGACCTCTCAGGGAACCAGCAGAGCTCCCTTCGCCACCCAGACATCTTTGGGCCACTGCGCTCCCTCCACACCCTGCTGCTGGCCAGCAACAGCCTGCAGCAGCTGACAGGGGGGCTCTTCCAGCACCTGTCCAGCTTGGCAAAGCTATCGCTCAGTGGCAACCGACTGTCTCACCTGACCCCAGATGCCTTCACAGGGCTGGGTTTGCTGAAGGAGCTGCGCCTGGAGGGAAACCTGCTGAGCTATCTGCCCACTGCCTTGCTGGAGCCGCTGAGCAGCCTGGAAGTGCTGGATCTGAGTCGCAATGCACTGACTGCCCTGCACCCTGCCACGTTCGGCCACCTCGGCCACTTGCGGGAGCTCAGCCTGCGAGACAACGCGCTGGTCACCCTCCCTGGCGAGCTCTTTGCCTCCAGCCCGGCTCTCTACCGTCTGGAGCTGGAGGGGAATGCCTGGAGCTGCGACTGCCGCCTCCGCGGCCTCAAGCACTGGCTGGGGGCCTGGCACTCCCAGGGCCGCCTGCTCACAGTCTTCGTGCAGTGCCGCCTGCCGCCCACCCTGGCCGGCAAGTACCTCGACTACCTGCAGGACGCTCAGCTGCCGCCGCCGCAAGACGGCGGCCCCTGCCACAACAGTGCCTCTGCCTTCTCCGCGTCCCCCTCGCCGGCTGCCGAGGAGCAGCGCCGGCCGCCGCCGGCCGCCGAAGGGCTCGGTAGCAACAGCAGCGGGGGTGGCGCGGCACTACCCCGCGGGCCGCCAGGGCCCCCACCGTCCTCCTCCACCGCCCGCCTGCTGGGGGCGCCCGAGGGCGCGGCGGCGCCGAGGGCTGCTGCGGAGGCTGCCAGCACCACGCCGCAGATGCCTGCCCGCCCGGCCGCCTCCGGGCCGGCGCCGCCCAGCGCGGCGTGGCCGCGGCGAGCCAACAAGCCTCGCGTCGCGCCGGCCGCTGGGGTTCCGCCGCTGGTGTCCGACCCGTGCGAGTTCAACAAGCTGTTCCTCTGCAACCTGTCGGTGGAGGCGGTGGGCTCTAGCTCGGTGACGGTGCGCTGGGACGTACGGCCGCACCGCAGCCCGCGCCTGCTGGGACCGGCGCGGTTCCGCCTCCTCTTCGACCGATTCGGCGCCGCCGTCAAGTTCCAGCGATTCGTCTACCTGCCGGAGCGCGGGGAGCCGGCTGCCACCCTGCGGGAGCTCCGGCCAGACACCCCCTACCTCGTCTGCGTCGAGGGCGTCCTGGGCGGCCGCGTGTGCCCGGTGGCGCCGCGGGACCACTGCGCTGGGCTGGTCACGCTGCCCGAGGGCGGCGCGGCGGCGTCAAGCGGGCCCCGCGGCCCCGACCAGCAGCTTCTCACCCTGGTGCTGCTGGCAGTGAACGCCCTGCTGCTTTTCGCGGCGCTGGCCGCCTGGGCCTCCCGCCTGCTGCGGAAGAAGGTGCTGGGGCGGCGGCGGCGGAAGGCGGCCCCCGTCCATGTCCGACAGCTCTACTCCACGCGCCGGCCCCTCCGTTCCATGGGCACTGGTGTCTCTGCCGACTTCTCGGGCTTCCAGTCCCACCGGCCGCCCCGCGGCGCCGCCTGTGCCCTTAGCGAAGCCGACCTCATCGAGTTCCCCTGCGAGCGCTTCATGGACAGCGGTGGTGGCGGCAGTGCCCGCCATGGGGACGACCACCTGCTGCAGCGCTTTGCCGACTGAGCCCGGCAGGCCACAGCCTCCGCAGGCACGGGCGGCAGGCGGGCGCTGCTAGGCGACAAGGCCCGCCGAGAGCTGTAAGCAGCATGGTGACTGGAGGCAGTTGCTAGTCTGTGAGGGGATGGTGTGGGCACCGTGGCGGCCCGACCTCCAAGGGTCGGGAGAGCTGTGCAGTCGCTGCCTTCAGCCACCTCTATTGCAGGTCGGGGCTAATGCCATCTGTGAGCCAGGCTTACTTGGTCACCTCTGCTGGGAGGTCACCATTTTCTCAGAAATCATCACTAACCCAACCCAAGCAAAAGCCATGACTGTAGCAGTAACCTCTTTCTTGTGACAAGTAGAGCAAGGTGGCAGGAGCCATGACAAACAGATGCTGGTGTCTTCCTTATGTGAACCCAGAGCCATAAATTTACGTGTGGTATTCACACATAAATTTAAGGTGGTTTTCTCAGTCTGCAGCTGGCAACAACCATTACAGTGAGCGGCCCAGGCCCACACAAGGATGCTTTCAACAGACCTTTCCAAGGTACCAGCCCTTCTGAATGAAAAATTTGGACTGATGGTTGTCTTTAATGATACTGCTGAATTGTGTGTTCCCAGCAAGTCATCTGGAGACTGGAAATGTATGTGTTATGCTGGACAGTGAAGGCTGTGCCATTTTTACTCAAACCGAATGTGAGGTGATTTAATGTGCCCAAATGTGTTTTCATACTTTTTTGTAAATGGGAAACAATAATGCAGCTGGTTAGTTTTACAGGACTATATTGCTGACACCACTAGGAAAAACTAACAGTTTTGTAATATGTTTACAAATGAGATATTTTTAATTTGATTTTGAATAAATACTACTTGGTACTTGTACATGTGAATGTGTGCTGTAGTTGGTTGGGTCGGTGATGGTCAGTAAATCACTGACCCTCACATAATCCATCTTCATTTCTAAATGGGTGGATGCAGAGGTGAACTGTTGATGGATAAATAATATTGGTGCCTTTCCTCAGAAACAATAATAGGTGAGAATATATTTCAGGAATGTGAAACAGTCTTTATCTTAACAGGCAATTCTCTCTTAGCCTTAGCCTACTAAAGTTAGAAGCTTTATGTACCTCACTGTGAAATAAAACATTTTTGTATATTAATCTAGATTCTGTGTTATGTGTAGCTGAGTGAGCAATGCTCAAGTTAAACCCTTACACAGTAGAATATGATGTTTGAGTTTGGTTTGGGTTTTTTTTCTCTTTGAATTTTGCTTTTGGTTTTAGAGCAATGGTAATCATGTTATGATCAGTTGCTCTCTACTTTCTCAATCTTTTGCTTTCGTAAATATTTATAGAGTATTGTTCTGTTACCATGAAATACGGTGGTTTAGATTAATAATTCTGTCTGTGTGGTCTAGAAATGAGCTAATTACCAAGGTCCAAACTGGGGTTACATTTTAAATGCAAATGTTTTAGATGGTGTTTGTTAAATTGTTGAAACCATTGATACTACTTCTGCTCCTTTGAATTTAATGTGCAACCTCAGATGAACTCTTGTGGAACTGAATGTCTTGAAAGAAGTGTTAGTGGACTACGAAGACATTCATCTCAATATTATGCATTCATTGCTGACCCAGGGTATTCATGACTACAAGTTGCTTATTACCATAGTCGCAAGTAAGCGTGGTTTTGTGTTTGTTGGGTGGTGGGGTTTTTTTGTTTTGTTTTGTTTTGTTTTTTTCCAGATGAACAAGCGTTTACGAAAGACACCATAGTAACTGGTACCTTCAGTTAGAGTTCAGTGACTGAATGGAGAGAAAAGACGTTATGTTCTGAGGGAATTTTGTTCAATCTTTAAATATAAATGGGAGGAAAGGAGAGAGTGGAGAGATTGTTTGCCTTAATCTTTGTCTTTTAAATGGAGAAAAAAAAAATCTAAGTCTTGATTCTTGAGTCAGCAGCAAGAAGTCCTTTAGGATTTCATTTTGACAGGCAGTAATTTTCATGAATATCAGGGTCCAAACTTGATTGTCAGTGTAAAGATTTAAATTCATAACCCTTATAGACACAATGCTGAATGGAATTAAACTGAAGGAATTCAGGATCAGGTTTTATATTTGGTTAAGAATCATAAATGTCTGTTCTTTTGGACACCTGGATGCTTTTGGATGTTTATGACTGTGGAATACACCACTGTTTGTCATTAGAAATGCAGTGGGGGTTATTGAGTAAAACTGTGTATCACACTAATGTTAGCTCTATCACTGGATATTCTTCCAATGGGAGATGCATAGATGCTGTACATGTTTATAATCAATTATGTCAATAAACCCTTTTGCTGAAAGAAAATTGGTGTCTTAGATTGTATCTCTAAACGCATCACTTTTCAATCATAGACTGGCTGTAACTTACTCATATTACTAGCACTGCTGTTTGTTAGGACTGCAGAGAGTCCCTCATCATTCTTTCTGTCATGTCTTTTCACCATACATTATGTTTTCTATTTAGGTTGTAATATGTTTGGATAATTTAAATGATCCGTTCTGAAACGAGTAGACTACTGTCCCAAGATAAATTAATACAGTGCTGTTACATCAGTGTACTAATGATCCTTTGTAAGCTAAATAAGAAATACTGATTGTTTGGGATAATGTCAATACTTTATGCTCATTAGAAGTTATTCTTTGAGAGTTTTTCAATTTTATCAGGCTAATGATATCAACATGTCATGTTGAGCATGTATCTTTCGTTTTAATTAAGAAGTCAGTGCTTTTCAAATTTATACAAACATCTGGAGAATTGCTAGAATGAAATAGAAATGGTTCTTTTTTTCCAGCCTAGGAGAAGTAGATACATAGATTTACACCACAACAACAAAAACCAGAATGGCTAACAGAATGAAGTCTTAAATGTCACAGGATCTATTATTCTAGGGATACTTAGGCTTTGTGTGCAGATGTTACTTGCATCTTTTGTGTGTGTGTGTGTGTGTGTGTGTGTAGGGGATGCTGTACTAACAGGTGGTTGAGGAAAGAAATGTCAGTTACTTTCAATGACTCAATGATGTAAATATTATATGGCTCTATTTTTACCAGTAGTAAAGTGTTTATATATATTTGGGTATTTTTAAAGTAAGCTCCTTTCTAAAGAAGACTGTAAAATCAGCCCTTTCTAAATGGATGAAGCTGCCTTCAATTTGTGCTCAGAATGTTTGTCCTAGCAGAAACAGAGTTTTACTGTCCTGTCCTCTCCTGGAATCTGTGCAGCTTGGGGAAGAGTGAACTTGAGTGCTCTTCTCCTGCTAAGTAATTACCGAGCATGTTATTTACCAAAGATTGAAAATCACCAAAATATTGTCTCATCAAATTAAGTGGACTACTGCTGAGGAGTCTGCAAAAGGTACTGAGGCTTCCTTGGTGACAGTGCTGCTTGGTTCAGCAGCCTCTGCCCACCTCTGTCTCCCCATCCCCCTCCTAATCCTTGACCCTTCACTTCAGTCAGCTGGAATGGTTGTTTGTACAGATGGAAGGTGAACTGCAAAATCAATCCTCAGAAAAATAACCTTTCCTAGTACATCCCCTCTCCTCTATTTTTCAGTCCACTTATTTTCTTTGATTCTGGTCAACTTGGAAAAGTATTGAATGTTGTAAAATGTGGGGGTGCAGTGCAGAGGCAGGAAAAAACAGTCAAAGATGGGAAGCTGCTTAAGCAGTCTCTAGTCTTGACACCCAGTTTGCCCCCAGTCTGAGAAAATCTAGACTATTCACCTTAGATGAAAATGCTATGCAGAGGATCATACCTTTACTGGAAAATCATTAATGATGTGCAAAACTGAGAACACTTAAAACTTCTCTATGAGATCCTGGAAACACTAACATTACAGCACAGGGCTGGAGAGAAATAATCTGGAGAGAACAACGCTATAATGGTGTCAGTGAAGGTCTACATGTGCATAAAAACCCCTTGTTGAAAAACACTGCTTCACTGTCAGAGCCTGTGTTAACACAGCTGGATTTATAAAAATATCAATTTCTTTATGCAGTAGTATCTTTAGTTTTCACAATGCACTGCAAATGCCACGTTTTAAAGTGCTGTCATCCTTTGAACCATGTTATTACACTTACAAGAAGGGACCTGGTAAATTATATATGTCTCGCGTGTTTTTCTTTCTCCTCTTTCCTGGGAGAGATTTGGAAAATGAGGGATTGGAAGGAAAAAAAGTCCACTCCAGTTCCATCTGGATATTTAACTAATAAACTTATATTTAGACTGCAGATGAGTCCACAAAAACTGATTTGTTTTAATGACAGTGTATGTGCAGAAAATTCCTTCAGTGAGCAAGAGAAATACTGCTTCATTTCCAAAAACCTGGCTGCTCACACTGATTCATGTTTCTCTGGCCACCAAGGGTGTGTATGTGTTGTGTGAGGTCCACAAGTGAAGCTTTGGTTTAAAAAATGATTTTTCAAATCAGATCAGCCAAATTATGTGCACACAGTGATGTATTTGGTTTTTCATCTGGACAACTCTTGAGACGAGTTGCTATATAAATGTTGATCTATGATATTCGTTAAGCAGAAATGGAGAATAAATGTAAGGAAACCATGTGAGTACTATATGCTGAATTTGTTCTTTTTGCTCCATGCTAAATATAGCAAAGTTTTGGCTGCTGTTGTGTTCTTCTCCATAAAAAGTTGAGTTTTCTCAAGAGCATACTTTAATTCCCATAGAAAAAAAAAATAGTCAATTGTCTTTAAACACAGATATTTATCTTAATATCATTGTACAAAAATTTATTTATATAGATGCTTCTTGATATATTTTTTTAATAAAGCTATGTCTTACTTGTTACAAACAAGGCCATAAGAATTAAAATGAATAATACATTATGAATAAATACCTGGAAGAGAACTGCCTAAAAACATAATAGAGATATTTACTAATGAAGAATCTAAAACTTTAAAGAGAATTTATGAGTGTTTATAGTGTGATGTGTATCTCATTTGTTGTTGGATTTTTAAAGGTATATTTATTTTTAATTTGATAATCTCTGCATAATATTTTTATGTCATAGAAATAAACTATTTGTCTAGGAGTGGGGAGGTCCTCATATACCTAAATCTTAAAAACTATTGAGTGCTACAAAGACAATTGGGATACTGTTAAAAGTATTAAGTCTTACTGAAATACTTCATTTTTTTTTTTCATTGCAAAGCTCATTTGAAGACAGGCAGAGCAGTCCTTACCTAATACTCTAAATGATGTCTCTTGACACCATAGATGTAATCCTGTGTCTTACTTGATCAGGTTTTTTTAATGTTCAAACATATTCCCAAATCACATTAATATTTTTTTCAAAATGTTCAATTTTTTTTGTATATTCAGTATTTCAAAATACTTTACTACTGTTTGGAGATCCATCCATGTGCAACCTGTACCAAGAGAGAATCCAAACAAACATTAAAGCAATCTGTCAGTCAACATACATACACCACTTTCTAATGTGGCAAGTGCAGGGGTTGTGAAGTGAAGGTTTTATTTTTTACAATATTGTGAGAATGATCGACCAACTAAAACATTCGTGCAGGGCCACAGCTGTGCCTTATGGCTATGGCAAATGTATTATAGTAATATAGCACTGTATGCATTAGTCTAGTCTAGTCTAGTTCATTTTATTTTGCCTTATGAGACTAAGAAGACTTGATTGTGAGACCTCAAGTTCAAGGAAACAGCTTTTTGTGAAGTCCTTGGCAAATATCCAGTTAGTCATAATTTTCCTGATCCATTTAACTTCTTATGTTCAATTAGCTTCATTGTCATTAGTTTAGCATATGTTTGTTTAGCTGTAGTAAACATTTAGAAGTAATCTGAATATTTGAAAAAGGCCTAGATACATATAATAGATAAAAATCATATACAGAAAGATAATCATAGAATCATTCTGGTTGGAAGAGACCTTGAAGATCATCAAGTCCAACCATTAATGCAGCACTGCCAGGTCACCAATAAACCATGTCTCTCAGCACCACATCTATGTGTCTTAAAAAGTGATAGTGATATCACCACTTCCCTGGGCAGCCTGTTCCAATGCTTGACAACCCTTTCCATTAATAAATTATTCCTAATAACCAATCTGAACTTCCACTGGTGCAACTTGAGGCCTTTTCCTCTTGTCCTGTTACTTGTTATGTGGGAGAACAGATCAACCACCCACATCTCTACAACCTCCTTTCAAGGAATTGTAGAGAGAGCTAAGATCTCCCCTCAGCCTCCCTTCCTCCAGGCTAAACAAGCCCAGTTTCCTCAGCCGCTCCTCATAAGACTTGTTCTCTAGACCCTTCACCAGCTTTGTTGCCCTTCTTTGGACATACTCCACGATCTCAATTTCCTTTTTTGATTGAGGGGCCCAAAACTGAACAAAGTATTTGAAGTGCGGCCTCAACAATGCCAAGTACAGGGCAACAATCACTTCCATACTCCTGCTGGCCACAGTATTTCAGGTACAAGCCAGGATGCCGTTGGCCTTCTTGGCCACCTGAACACACTGCTGGCTCACATTCAGCTGACTGTTGACCAGAAGCCCCATGCCCTTTTATTCTGGGCAGTTTTCCAGCCACTCTTCTCCAAGCCTGTAGAGTTGCATGGGGTTGTTGTGACCCCAGTGCAAGACATGGCACTTGGCCTTGTTGAACTTCACACCATTGGCCTCAGCCCATCAATCCAGCCAGTCCAGATCCCTCTGTAGAGCTTCTCTAGCCTCAAGGAGATCAACATTTCCACCTGACTTGGCATCTTACTGAGGGTGCTCTTGATCCCCTTGTCCAGATCATTGATGAAGATACCAATCAGAACAGGCCCCAGTAGAGCACTGGGGAACAACACTTGTGACTGTCTGCCAGATGGATTTAATTCCATTCATCACCACTCTTTAGGCCCAGACATCCAGATGGTTTTTTACTCAGTAAAGCATATGCCCATTCAAGCCGTGAACATCCAGATTCTCTAGGGGGATGCTGTGGGAACCACTGTCAAGAGCTTTAATAAAGTCCAGGTAGACAACATCCACAGCCCTTTCCTCATCACTAAGCAGGAGATGAGGTTAGTCTAACAGGACCTGCCTCTCAAAACCCCCTGCTGACTGGGCCTGATCACCTCATCCTGTACATGCTGCATGATGGCACTCAAGATGACCTGCTCTGTAACCCTCCCTGGCACCAAGGTCAGACTGACAGGCCTGTAGTTCCCCAGATCCTCCTTGTAGGACCAGCCCTTCTTGTAGGTTGTTTGTCACATTTGCTAACTTTTAGTGACCTGGAACCTCCACGGTTAGCCAGGACTGCTGATAAATGATGGCAAATGTCTTGGTGAGCACTTCTGCCAGCTCCTTCTATAACCTTGGGTGGATCCCACCTGACCCTGTAGACTTGTGTTTGTCTGAGTGGCATAGTATGTCACTGAACATTTTCTCATGGATTATGGGGGCTTCATTCTGCTCCTCATCCCTGTCTTCCAGCTTAGGGGGCTGGAGACTCAGAGAACAACTGGTCTTACTAATAAAGACTGAGGCAGAGAAGGTGTTCTATATCTCATCGTTTTCCTCTTTTTTGGTAACTGTATTTCCTCTTGTATCTAATAGAGGATGGAGATTCTCCTTAGTCCTTCTTTTGCTGTTAATGAATTTATAGAAACATATTTTGTTGTCTTTTATGGCACTAGCCGGATTAAGTTCTGGTTGGGCTTTGGCCCTTCTGATTTTCTCTCTGCATAACCTGATGGCATCATTGTAGTCATCCTCAGTTCCCTGCCCCTTCTTCCAAAGGTCATAAACTCTCCTTATTTCTCCTGAGTTCCAGCCAAAGCTCTCTGTTTTCCCAGGCTGGTCTTCTCATCTTTTGGCACATGGGGATGGCCTGATCCCATGCCTTTACTATTTCCCTCTTGAGGGAAGTCCAGCCTTCCTGGACTCCTTTGCCTTTCAGGATTGCCCCCAAGGGACTCCGTCAACCAGTCGTCTAAACAGACCATAGTCTCTTTCTCTGACTCTCTCTCTGGAAGTCCAAGCTGACAGTTCTACTGACACCCCTCCTTTCTTCTCCAGTAATTGAAAACTATAATTTTATGATTGCTATGCCTTCAACCATCTCACCACCCACAAGTCCTTCTTTGTGTACAAACAGGTCCAGTGAGACAGATTTTCTCACTGAGAGACTGATTTATCTCATAAGGGACAAGTATTTTGGGGATGTTGTCTTTAAAATAAACCTGAATTCTATTTTTAAGTCAAGAAAGGAATTCTCTTTCCTTGGAACATGAAGAATGTAGGAAAGTTGTAAATAATTACATTACTCTTTTACTTAATTCCTTTCCAATAAGAGAAAAGATTGTTGTTATCTTAACACATTATATCACATGGGGATATGCATGTATCCTACCTGGATCCAGGAAGGTTTGCTGAAACTGTGTCTGTTCTTTCACTTTTAAACTAAAGGATTCACCATTATGCTGATCTAGTTCATCCTGACAGTGAGGAAGACCTCTTTTGATATGTCCAAATCCATGGTTCAGTACAATCTTTAACTTCAGCTGTCATTGTACCATTGACATACCTATCATTGTACCACTGATATTCCTTTTCCTCCCATCTTGCTTAATATTTGAATATTGAAGTTAAAATTCAGTTTAAATGCTGAGTTACTTAGCACTGTTGCAGCCCCTGACTACTGTAAAATAATTTGAAATAAGAGATAAAACTCAATAGTGATACCTATCAGCTCAGAATCAGAAATCAGGTCAGAAATAATTTTACTTTAGAGGAACACACTCAGGGAAAGCATGATTCCAGGAAAAAAAAAAAAAGAAAAAAAAAATGTTTTGTTTATAACTGAAGGACAACATGGTTTATTTGCCATTACTATGTCATGATCTTGAACAAATATACTGCAAGATGAGGATCATATGTTAGACTTATGAGGCAATTTGGAGTGTTGCTCCTTACATATAGCAGATGTTTTAGCATGACTTTTTTTCAGCAACAGCTTGATGCTTCTTGTGTTTTCACTCTGTGAGAGTGAAAAGATTTCAAGGCTCTTAATGCAGGTACACATTGATTAAAGGTCTGTGGCAGTGGAATTAATTGTATTGCAGAGCTGTGCTCTAAGATTCAGTGTTCATCTTAAAAAAGAAAAAGCAAAAAGAGCTCAGATCTTATCAGATTGTAGAGAAGAGCCTGAGTGTTAACTAGCTTGGAAATGTCTGTCTTAGATGATAATTATTGAAGATGGGGAATCTCATGATCATTGTTGTAAGTTGTTAACTCTGAAACCTAAAGATGCCAAACCAAACACTGTTTCATTATTCATGACATTACCATAAGGACTCAATTAACTCATTTTCCCCCAAACCAAACTTCTCCACTTTGTCTTGATACCTAAAAAGTTCTACTACTTATTTTAAATATTTTGTCAAAACCTTCAGTTGTATTTTCTCCCAGCAGTGCTCCTTCATTAGGTATTGACAGTATAAAACTCTGCAACCTATTTGCAACTTTATAGTGTAAGAGTGGCAGAAGTAACTCAGAGCTAACTGTAGTCAGTGAGTTCAATATGAAAATGAATAATGTGGTAAATGCCAACAGATCTGGAACTTGCCTGTAGTTCCTGTAAGCCTGGTGCAGGTGCTGGGATCCTTGTTGTATAGTTCTGCTGTGCTGCTTGTGCCTTTCACTTGACTGCTCTTACTGGTGCTTCTTGTAGCATCTTATTCATTGGCACAGGGTTTCCTCCAACAGATTAGGAACATTCTGATCAGCCTGGTATCCATTCAGTTACTTGTTTTTTTCTTATCTCATTTTAAAAACTCTATGTAATGGGAGTTTGTTTGGGTTTGTTTAATCTGGTTTGAAATAAGACATAACAGCCATTTAAAATAGAGGCTGCTTTTAGAAAGAGAAGAAAAGAGAGCATGAATTTTAAATAAATCCTGCCTAAAAGGAAGTTATTTTATTCAGGAAAAATTTATGATTGGAATGATTCACTGGGATCCCACTGTTACTATTCTGCTGGCACAAAGGGAAGTGCAGGGGCTTCTAGTTTTCCTGCCAGGATGTATCTCTAAGAACCTGAGACTGCAGAGGTCCAGTGGGAACTAAAGACATCCTTTCCTTCCATTTCTGTGGTTCAAATGGAAAAGAGATTCAGTGTCAGCACCTTTTTCACTGGAATGCCTAAGGGTTTTATTTGTTCTATAACATATATATTAACCCAATCTGATTTTGTAACTGGAGAGTTATAAAATAGGTTTGACTCTAAAGGCAGAATCATAAAAAAGGGACTTTTTTTGAGACAAAACATCCTTACTTTTCCTCTGTAAAACTGAAGTCAGCACAGACTGAAGTAACTGGCAGTTTGCTGAAGGTGTTAACAGCTCATTGAGGTGTCTATAATATGCAACTGGATACACTTTATTCAGTTAGAATAGTCTTTCATATATTTTATTTAGAGGTATTCAGAATATATCCCAGGTGGAAAATACTAATGACTTCCAAAATGTTAGCTTGTAATGATACTGACCTACTTAGATTTTGGAGTCATTTGTTGTTTGTATTTGCACTTGCAAATGCACGAGGCATTCCTGAACTCCAGTCTGATCATATGTTTTTGTCAACCTGTGAAAATCACCTACCATTCCAATTAACACAACTGCACCTGTAAAACTGCTGCCACACTCACAGCTTTTTAGTTTTAGCTTTTTCACTTACACTGTGGTAGAAAATCATTTTAATCTACAAGCTCCTAGGCCTTGAGATATACAATTGCCTTAGAAACAGGAGAATTGACAGTTTTCCCAGCCTTCCAAACACAGTCAAACTCTTAACAGCAAGAACAGGTTTGGGGTTTGGTTATTTTTGCTGTGGTAAATAACTGGTGTATTAGAGCTTTGCAAATATACTACAGTTGCCAAAGTCTGACAGTAGTGGCAGTAGTGGCAGGACCCAAACACTTGCAATGGAATAATCATTTGGCTGTTCAGACTGGGAACTCTACAAATTTTGAGCAGTGTAAAACATGACCAGAACTGATTTTATACCTTTAGGATTTAACAAATATTTTATTGTGGATTTTTTTTCCCATGTTCTTTGTCTTCTTCCCTGTTGCATTTTCCTTCTCCATCTGGCTAGAGGCTTTTGGATTAATACAGCAAGAGTGACTGAAATATGTGTTTAAGGATGCTGAGCATCCAAAGTGTCTGAGAAGCTGCAGGTGCTTAGAAAATATGATGCATTAAAATATGCAAAATATAGACTTTGAGAGGCATTCAGGTTTGACATTGTGGTCATTACATGGATAGCTGTCCAAATTCATGTGTTATCATCCCTGTTTATGCTCTTATGATTGTTAGCTGACTTTTGTTTCTCTTTGTGACCTGTAATGAGGTGTCAAATTTAGTACCTCTTACACTGTTTTGACCTGACTAATGTATCCACTCAGATTGCATTTCTCTTCAGAGCGGCCAGTACATGTATGCTGTGTGTTGTTTTGATGTAGCATCAATGAAGTACAAAAGAAGAAGGATCATGGATTTAGAAAATGTGTTTCTTGTCTAAAGCTTTACCATTCAGCTGACGATAATCCAGGCAGACAGCCCTAGTGATCTATAATTTGGTCCGATTCTTCAGAAATACTGCTGCCTCTCTCCTGAGAGGGTAAAAACTGACAGATTTCTCCCATTCTGCATTTGTGATCTTTCCAGTTTGTTTTCAGACAGTGCTCTTTGAACCCAAAATGGTCAGAATCAGATGGGAACAGTCAGATAATGATTTATTATTCACAAATATGAATATTCAAACCAGGAGTAATTCAGAGAATATACAGAGGAATTACTAATATGTCATAATTCTTCTCAAAGGCACTAATCTCATTTTAGGCAGCCTTCTCTTTCTTATCCCCAAGGGAGCTGCCCTGCAGAGCAGTACCTCTCTTCCATGCCACCACCCCTCTGTGTGCTGCTGGGATTAGCCTGCATTTCTCAGGAGCCTTTGGAGGTTTTCTTGTTTCTCATTTTGCTTGTTTCCTGCTGTATAATAGGCCCTATCCATGTCCCTTCTTTCTTCGCCTTATTAGGTTTTTAAATGTCAGGATTATGGCATCTGGGTCATTACAGCAGAGCTGTCGAAACTGATGTAATGACCTCCATGTGTTTTGAAGACAAGAGTCAGAATCGATGATTTATCTGTTAAGTAATGCTGAAACATTTTAAACAATCTTTGTTTCAGAATTCCTCTGGCCTTTTTGTGTCCTCAAATTCTCAATTTACTCTTCTAAAAAATTAAGTGGAGTTTTTCTGACTCATCTTTTCTATGTAAAGTCATTATGCCTGGCCCATAAGCACAAAACTTCCAAAGGGCAAATACTTCGCATCTGAAATGGTCAGAATGGCATGTGTTTTACTGAGGGGACAGAAGCCCTTCTCAGTATATCCAGGAGGAGTTTCTTAACCATCCATTTCAAATTACATAAAGGTAATTATCACTTTGAAAAAGAGATTGTTTTGAAAAACAGCAGGGATGTAGCCAAAACTATGTTTATTATATATTACTAACAAATTTAGACTACAGGATTACAGCATAAAACCACAGTTGTTTACAAATCATCCAGATTAAATTGTTATTCCTAGAATTATTTGTTGCATCAGTGTGGATACATGATTCCAAACTGTTGTAGCACAATGGATCTCAAGGCATACCATTTTTTGCTGATTTTAGTGGATCTACATCAGATCACAACACGAGCCAATTTTACTGTTTTCCTGCTTTTGCTGCAAAAATTAGCCGTGGATATTAAGAAGAATTGATGGCCTATTTAAACAAGAATCCACTTAAACAAATCAGTTATTGATCTGTTTTACATAATTGTGCAGTTATACTCTCATCATTTGTGATGCAGTGTGTGAAACTAATTAATTTCTGGAAAACATTAATCTGTGATTCAGCTACACCCGTTACACTTCTTGGAACATCACACGGAAAATGAAGCTACCAAAAGGAAACATCTGTTTGTATCTAAAAACCCAGACATTTCTGAAGTTTAGCAACACACATTCTTCTTGAGGCTGCCACCTATTATACTCAGCTGTAAATACCAAAAGGATACTCGAGGTGACCTTTTGTATCAGATTAAACAAAATGAGAAAACACTTGGCAGTCATACTTCCTCTGCTAGGCCATGGGAAACAGCAGAGCAGAGGAACAGATACAGAAAAAACATTAATTCAATCTCATTTGCTTTAGAAGAGTTGAGCAGTAAAAAGAACAACCAACTGTGAAAAACCTGAGGTCTCTGTAATTTGGCACCTCTTGAAGTCTGGCTAGATTCTCCTGACAAGGGCTATCTCAAGCAGCAATAAAATGGGAGAGGATGAAGAAAAACGAATTACTAGAAAACATTATGCGGGAAATGGTTTTCTTTCAAAGCAATTTCTTAGGAAGAAAATATCCCCAGGGGACTGCAGTATCAGTATCAGTGTTCTTGTTACATGTTAACACACATTGGCTTTGAAGATTTTTTTCACGTACTTTAAAACACTGTGTGGATTTCAAGGTACTCTGCGTTTGTGTAAATCTATGACTCCCTTGTTTGTTGGTGTGCTGAGCAAATCTGGGGGAGGAAAAGAAACTGTAGTTTCCCAGTGAGGTTAAGTTAGCACAAGCCAGAATGCTGTTAAAATAATAGTCCTATTTGCTGGTGGATGCTCATTCCTTCCATCTGTTCATCCAGCACATGCTGAGCAATAGCACTACTGGTAGTATATATTGCTGCTCCTTGCTGCTTGTTAGCAAAATTACTGGTTTGTTTATTTGCATCTGTGAATGACAAGGCTCGAATAGTAGGAATAGTCAGCTTTAGGAAGCAGATGATAGATCTATGATCAAATGACATCCCACTCTTAAAGGTGAATAGATAAAGCAGTCATCAGGGAAGGGAGGATAAACACAAATGTTTAACTGTTACAATGTTTGGGATTATTTGCAGGAGGTTTGTACACCAAGGACCTACCTATGGAGGTTCAATTTTAGACCATCAGTTCACTGGGGGTAGTTTGATTTGCTCAAACTTGTTGTTCAGTATCACAGGTTATTCTCTAATTGTTGCAGACTGCTTCCAGCAAGCCTCGCTCCTTGCTGCTGCTGCTTTCTGTCCACAGCCATTCCTCATGCTCAGATCTCGCAGTCCTTCCCTGAGTGCAAGTGCTCAATCCCTGCAGGCTTCTAGTAACTGGATGGGACGCAAAGGCCAGACTTCCTCTGCACTCCAGAGGGGAGCAGCTGCATGGCGAGTGGAGAGGCATGAGGACATTGAGGTTTCCACCACAGCCGTACATGGGCAAGAAGCCCAGAGGACAAACTGTAGCTTCAAGCCCAGTTGTGTCATCAGGGATGGGAAAAAAAAGAGAGGGAGACTTTTCCTGGAGACAAAACTGCAGTGACGACAAGGATGGCAGCCAAACAAGGGCTTTGTGAGGAAAAAAGGCTGTAGCATGCAGAACCTTTGACCAGGTTATGAAAATTCAAGGTCAGAAATGCTCATAGGGTTGTTTTGGCCTGCTGAATTGTTCTGCTTTTACATCCCTATCTAACAGCCAGGAGATAGAGTTCCCCATTTACTTGGGTTTTTTTAGAAGGAAGCAATAGGAGTGTTTCAACACTCTCCCCTCCCCACAAACCCCCTTTGCCCATCTGTATGCTAAGTAGACAGAGATCACCAATAAAAGATTTTTTTTCTTGTAAAAAAGGGCCCATCCACACTGTAGACTCCTATGTCTGGCAGAGAAGTCTTATTGTTTAGCAGTAAGCAGGTCTAAAAGCAGTTTAAATAGTATTGCAGATACTTCCTGGCTCTGGGGCAGCTGGAAGAAGAGGCACCACAGCCAATTTCACCTTTGGTAAACAGTATTGCTGCTTCTCCCCGCACATCGCACTTACTCAGCCAGGCACCTGGCATGGGGCTTATGGCTGTGGGCTGATGTTGTTAAAGCACAAATAATGGCAAAAATTACATTTCTTGTAAATAAAATTAATGTCTTTAAAAGCTGCTGAAAGTCATGGGAAGCTTGCACTGCTGAATGAAGCATATGTGTAAGCTCTCATCAGGGTAATGGTGCAGTTGACTAGATGTTGCAGGATAATTATATAGGTGGACTTTGCATGGAGTTGCTCTTCTCCTTATAAAATAAGGATATGTTGATATGGGGGCAGGTACATAGGATTAAACTGATTTCTTATTTCAGCCACAAAACAGGAAGGTAATTGAGTCCTGTAGGTGCTTTCCCAGAGTGAACAGGAACTTCTTCCTCTGCTCTTGGTGGAGGTCTCCTGCAGACAGTACAGAGGTATGGAGCAATTCCCTGCTGTGTCTGACTTGCCTCTACCGGTAGAAGAGCACTTGGGGGAAGATTTGACCTCTGGAGAAGGAGTTTCCTAGACTGAGAGTTTGACTGGTGGTGGTGTGTATCCCTGGAGAACCTGGTAGGTGCATCTCTGAGAAGAGCTCAAGGCACATATTTAAGCATCCATTTAAACATCTGGGAGAGTCACTGCAGGCACTATGCAGATTTTCTGTATGTACCCATCCTCCTCAAAACTCCCGTCGGAGATCAGCAAGAGCCAAAACACACGTAGACTCTGTAAGGACAGAGAAGGTGACTGAAAGAGAAAACCATACTGGATGTCCAAAATAGTAGCTGAATTTTTGGAACTATGGATAGAGAGAAGGGAGCACAAACATACATACATCTCTTAAAATGCAACATTTATGCTGTTTCTGTCATTGTATAATTTTCTGGGTGTTTTTTTCTTCTCTCTTTTTCCTTCAATTTTATGTTCACCCGCGTTTCTGTGTTTTCCATCTACTTTTAACCCCCTGCTACTGATAGTGTTCCCACACATCTGTTGGAGGCCTCATAGTGTTCTTTCTGTCTGAGTGTTCATTAACATTTTATGATGTATTGCAGAAAAAAATACATTCATTTTAATCTGAAGATTTCCAGCATCTCTGCTGACAGATTTTCTTATGGTAACTTCAACTCGTTTCCTGAGCACAGCTTCTCTCTTCTTCCTTCATAAAAAATATGAGGCTTACTGAACAACTCATTTAAGCCCCTTGAAAAGTTTTGGTTCAAGCAGTTTCTTCCCAGGTTCATCCTTGGGGATGCACAATTTACCTCCTCAGAGTTTTGATGTTGTCACACATAGTTACAGAGTTGATCTATTAGGATTATAAACAAGCTATTCATTAATTTGATAATATATATGCAAAACTGGTTGACACAGAAAACTTTGGCACATGTGTTCTCTGCCTGAGTTTCAGAGATGCCTATAAAGTCTGCAACATCCGTGCCTCCAGGCCCTTTCTCACTGTACATGGTTCCTCCTGAAAACTGTGGAGCATTTCTAGGGCAGCTTGTTTTCTTTGACCCTTTTCTCTCTGTTTTACTTGGATCCCCTTTTTCCAGTATGAAAGCACACTTATCTCTTTCCCTCCCTTGTCCAAACATCCTTATTTGTCTAGGTGAATAAATTTATATGGCTCCTTCACGAAATTTGTGAGTGTATTTATTCTGAAATGAGTAACTTTCAGTCTCTGACCACCTTGATAGACATAGAAAATAGTTGCTTTATTAGGTTTCAACCTCCCTGTTGCTCAAGGCCTATCCAGTTCAGCAGATGATATTTAGTTTAAAGACTGAATTATAGACTCCTGTGTGTCTAAGTCATGAAACACTCTTCAGATATTGAATGCTATTCCATAATTATGTCATAACTTCAACGGGAATATATTTCCACAAATTATTTCAACAGGAAAACATTTTAACATGTTAGCATGCCTCAGATCCTCAGGGCCTGCCTACTCTCATGGGCTATGTTGAAAGACAGTGGCCTGAGGAAGCTGGGGCTTACTTCAGGAGAGCTTTCAATAAATAGCAACACATCTCAGCTGAAAACTAGTTTAAGATTGTTGGTTCTTTTGGTTTTTTTACTGCTAACATTAACCAGGCAGCCGAATTTTGGGGAAAAAGTGGAAGGAAAATAGTTAATGCTGCCTTTAAAACTAACTTAAGTAAGTGAATGGGTATTTGGAAATATATCTACTTGTTAGGATATGAGGGTGCACAAAGAATTGACTACATATCTGTTTGACTACCCACATACTAGTCACCACATCTGGTCCCGGAATGCTGCTTCAGCTCCCAGCTCAGGCTGAAAGTCCTATGGCCCTTCTGATGAGAAGGGGCAGTGCCTCCGGGGATCACCTCTCCATTTAATATTTTCCTTGCAATTGTGTTGTTTCTGTGGTAATAATTTTCATGTTACTTCTTGATCTGGTTTTCCTCTAGAACCTAAATAACAACATTATTTCTTTCAAAGCACTTAAGGAAACCAAATAATTTTCACCATGTTTTCTGTCAGCAAAGTTTTACTAATAAGTAACATAAACTGAAATTACTTTGTTTAACTAAAGAAGTTAAATAACAGAATTATTGAGAAGTTGACTTCAAAACTATCTAGATACAGTCAGAAACTGTCTAGACATGGTCCTGGGCAATTGGATCTATACAGCCCTCCTCAAGTAGGTTGCACCTTTGACATCAGAGGTCTCTTCCAACTTCATCTCTCCACCTTCTGTAATTCTGTAACTTAACTTTCAGTCATATCCATTTCCATTAAGTAGTAACTGAAGCTACTCTCACCCAAGCTACAAGCAGAACTGCTAGTTGAAGAGATGTAGTTTTTTTCCTCTAATCACATGCTCTGGAGTATATGTGCTGCTGAAGTTCATTAAGTGAAAATCAAATACATCCATTGTCTAGACACTCAGAATATCTACCAGTGGTGGGGTTGGTTAGTCAGGTTGTTTGTTTTTTGGTTTTGGTTTGGTTTTGTTTCCTCAGAATGAAAATGTCCTCTTTGTAGTCTTTGATGGATTTCAACATTGTGACTATTAAGCCTGTTAGGTTACTTTCAGCAAACATGTGGATAATCCTATCTATCTGCTGGCCATAAACAGTCACTGTCTTTTCTATGTAGTACTTGAAACAATTCAGTAGATTTTTATTATGATCAAGTTTTTCTCTTGTTTTGCAGTGGAATTGATGGTTGATCAGTGTTTTAGCATTCAAATATTATAGCTAAAACCACAGCAAATACTATAAATAACCATCTAAATCATTTGGAAACTTCTGATCAGGTGGCCCCACCTTTATAATTACTACTTCCTTCTTGGAGTAATCTTAACATCACAACAATTACAGTCATGTTTGGAGAAAATACAAACACAGAAAACCACTGACACTGGGTCATATCCAATTTAGAAGTTACAAGAGTAATTGCCAGCAATTTGCCCACTTGCAGTCATCTGTGCTTTTAATTTAATTTTTTTTGGCAACAATTCTCCTTGTAGTTTCACTTTGATCAGTGTCTGGGAAGAAGTAAACGATGATAGTATTGGTCTGCACTTGCAGTTACTTTGTTTTGTTTTTGAGAAGGGTTTTGCAGAAATACTGAAGGGAATACAAAAAAATGGTTTCCATTTACACTTTCCCTGTGCCCTTTTAGAGCCCTCTCACAATGAATAAAATGTTCAGTTGTTTTGGTTTTTTTTTTCTCCCTTCCCTAGAGCAGCATAAAGAAGCCTCGGCAACAGTGTCAATTCCAGTCATACAGAAATTGCAAGGATTAGCAAAACAGGAGATTTTGTGTTTATTTTAATTTGCTTTCAATAGTTCAAATTCTACTGTTTTCTATCTTAACAAATTCCCTGTGACTGAGAGAGCTGGAAACATAAATAAAGAAAAGGAAAAAAAAAAAAAAAAAAAAAAAGAAAAAAAGAAAAAATTATTGAAAATATGTGGTGGATTAAGAGCTGAATAGTTTAAGAAAAATAGCAACATTTATGTAAAACTGTAAATTTTAAATGCTGTCATGCAAATCAGACTCTAAGGCTCATCTCCAGAAAATAGTGCTAGATAAAGAAAGAGGGTTGGTTTTTCAGATGAGGGAAGTCTTAGATATAAATATTAATGTTTAGCTTTCTGATCAAAAGGCAGACTGTAATTTTGGTCCATGTGATTTTCTGCCTTGATTTAATAGCTTCTGGACAGTCTTGACAATCCCTGCGTATGTTGTAGAGATCAGAATCAAGTCCCTGAGTTCCAGACAGAGGTTTTCTTCCTCTTAACATATGATGAGGCATATTTGGTTGTACAAAAACCTTCATGAATAACAATTTCTGTAAACAGAAAGCAAAAAGTGTGACCAAGTTACATGTGATTTTCTAAAAAAATGTGTGTTCAAGAGAATTAACATTCTGAAGTAATTTTACATGTACATTTGTGTTACAGTTAAAAAATTCAGCTGTCTTGAAAAATCATGTTCAAACATAAAACATTTGAGGTAATTTAATAGTTGGCACATAAAATAACTGCAATTTGATGTTCAATTCAAACCAGATGTTTATTTTTTGCAAGAAGTCTATTCTGTTGTCAGGGGAGAGAAAAAGCATTCAAGGTTATAGAGCAGACATTTCTTACTGCAGTTGATTAGAACAAATTACCAAGAGCTGCACTTCACATTTGAAAGACTGAGGCGTTTATGATCTCAGGCCCCAACAATTAAAGAAAACAAAAATAAAGGGATTGAAATTATACATACTGTGAGCAGTTAAACTGCAAGAATGTTGTGGACCCTAAACAGCTGGATTCCATTTGAACTCAAAAAGTTTAATAGCATAAGTCTGCACATCTTCTTTTTCACTTCTGAGGATCTTCTGCCAGATGGAGAAGCCCCCTCATACACCCCCCACACCCCTACCACTCCATTTCCTTGGACTGTACAATTGTGTTACAGAATAAAATTACTCAATGTGCTGGAGCAGAAACAGTACCTTTAAACCACCAAAAGATATATAGCTCTTAGAGAATATGAGTTTGATGTGAAGGAAACAAAGGTAATAAAACATCCAGCTTCAGTAGTTAAATGCTTGCAGAGAAGTTATTATATTCAGGTAGCAAACAAGGCAGTAACACTGATGCAGTACTGAAGTCTACATTCCTGGAAAGTGGGATATGTTAGTGAGATCGTATTTTAAGATCATAGAATCTTAAAATGAGCCCAACAGTTATTTCCTATTCATCATTTTGAATGATAGATCTTCTGTCATGCTAATTGGACAGTCAACAATGACTCCTCTGTACATTATCTAAACTTATGGTTTGGACTTTTTTTATTTAGTGAAGAAATAGGCCAAAAAGTAATCCTTGTTAAAGACAGTAATAATCCAGCAACAGGGCTAAAAGAAATCAACAATGTACTAGATCTTGCTCTAAGAGGAACTGCAATATGATGCTGTTCAGACTCTTTCTTCTGTCTCCAGTCACACACAGGACCTGTAGAGACTGTGGTGCATTAAGGAATGTGCAATTCCTGTCTCATGTCATAAATGTTGCTTCCTAGGAAGATACTGGTTCTGCTGTCTATGGCACCCTTCATGCAAGGAGAGGAGGAACTGCTTTTTTGCCATGCAGTTTAACAACACTAATTAAATAAGGATATCCACAGTGCACTGAATAGATTTAATTACAGCCCTTTCTGCAGAGAGTGCGTGTGTAGGGGGGGAATCCACAGAAGTCAAATCACATAAGTGCATTTTATGTACATGTGCTGGAACTCCACCAACTCTAGCTCTAATAGCAGCTCAAGAGGGAAAGTCCTGTTGCTTACGCTGGGTGCTTTGGGAGGGAAGAGATGAAAAAAATCTTCGGACCAAGCTTGAATTGCCGGTGGGGGCTGTATGAGACAACTTGGCTTTCAACAGTCAACTTCCCTTAAGTGCAGCTCACGGTCCCAATGTCCAGAGATGAAGGCGAAGCCAAAATCAGTGAGGTGGGTCAGAGCATTTCTGTGCTTCTGGTTTGGTTCATAGGTAAGCAAATGCATTTTGCAGTAGAACAAAATCATGTAGACTTCCAAATTATCTTCAGCTGTAATGCTGAATTTCAGCCCTGAAACATAAGCCTGCACAGCATGATTAGATGGTGCTTTAAGCATCAGCTAACTGACCTATGCTGAAACTTTAGTGGAGTTGTTGGATCAAGATAGCAAGGCTACAGAGCTGCTGCAACAGATCATTACAGCAGTTCACTGCATGGTAATCCAGCATCTCCCTGATGCTAAACAAACTGCTCCTTATAAAGTTTACTTTTTTACACAGTGTGTTGCTTCTGGCAGAAGAAAATGCCCTTCACTTGAGCCACAGCATGGTCAAGCTTATAAAAATAGCTTACCACTCCAGCAGTGTGAATTATATATGATTCTGAGATAAATGTCCTCAGTATATTAAGAATTTGTCCTGGTTTTACTGGGAGAGAATCATAGGCTAACCATGGTCTGCAGGCCCTTAGCAGTTTGGAGTCAGCCAGGGCAGCTGACCTGAGCTGGCTCACAGGTGCATCCCATCCCATAACCAGCATCCTCAGTAGGGGAGTGGGTGTACATTTGTCTCCTGCTTGGGCTTCTCCTGACCCTGCTTCTCTTCCAGCTCCTGAGAAGTGCCTTCCCCTTTATTGTGACCACTGTACGTTTGCTGGGTTGAGTAGAACTTTGTTTATATTGGCATTGGTATTAGTTTTGCTGTTTCATTAAATCTGTTTTCATTTTGACCTGTGAACCTCCTCTCCTTTTCCTGATTCCCCCTTCTTGGCTGGGGAGGGGTCATCAGGTGATAGAGCTACTGCTATAGTTTAGTCCTGGTTATGGGCTAAACGGAAGGAGATTTTAAAGTCACTTCTGTAAGAACAAACAACAGTCAGCTCATTGTTATAAGCCATAATAAGACTCACTGGCCTGTTGTAGAGGGCTTGAGAGGAGGTACCTTACTTTATGTTTTGCTTTCTCTGATTATTCTATAAGGTTTTTTTTTTTCAATTTAGAAGTAGAAAAATGCCTTTGTTAACTTCTGGTCCCAAAGCTGTGTTTGAGATAGAAGCTGTGTTTTTCCAGGTCACCTATCACCAGTAATAAGATTTCTGCAAGCTGAAAGATACCTGTGGAGCTCTACTGACCCTACGGGGGCCAAGCACAGCTTTCTCAGCATTTCTGCTTGTGAATGTTAACATTGACACCTCTGCTTACAAGTGCTAGTGAGCTGTCTGTCCAGACTCAGCAGTGGATAAAATGACTGAACATATTGTTATTTGGCTCAGTAAAAGATGCACTTCCTAAAAAGTAGTCTCTTTGGGGTTGAAGAGCAGTGGCAATTATATATGTGAATATACTGAGTTGCAAAATTGTGAATAAAAGCATGCATGTCTGCATTGCTGTGTATTTTAGTGGGGCTACCATATAAGGGCATCTGTGTTAATGGCTTTCCAGGTGGTATTTGTGTCTAGAAAAACTCTGTTTTCGCTTGGGAGAGGATTGTCTCAGCTGTGCTGGAACCACCAAGCACATGAGAGCAGCAGTACCCATGTGTTGCCCCTCTCGAGAGGAATGAGAGCTTATACGGGAAGCAAGAGAGCATCTGCAGGATATCCACAGCCCTTTAAACGAGGTGGGAGGTCAGTAAATGGTGTGTACCGTGAAACCCGTGGGGTTTGTATGGGCTGCGGAAAACTGCTGGCCGCGGAGCCATCCTTCTGAGGCCGGCCTCCGGCAGAGCCCAAAGCGGCAGGCTCCCCTGCTCAGCTTCTCACCCGAAGACAGCTAGTACCATCCAGTGGCGCTGGGGATTATTACAGCTTTTCATAGTTGTCTTCTGTTTCATAAAAGTGCCATGCTTTTCTTGGTAGGGGAATAAGCAGTGAGAAACGAAGCCAATAATATCGATAAAGAAGTGGTCTGGGTTCGCTCATGCTAGAAGTCCTTCCAAAGGTTGGAAGCAAGAAAGCAGTAGAGTGTCAGGAAAGCATTTGGCATTACCTTATTCAGATGCAAATGTGTTTGAGGTGTTCCAAGCTGTTTTACTCTGGTTCTGCCTATTGGCAAAACAATACGTGTATTTTAACTTGCCAGCTACAGGTGTTTGGATACCCACAAATTTTACACAGCTTCAAAAAGATTGTAATGCTGTTAGTGATCACAGCTTCTTTGTAAACGGCAAATGAAAATATTATTTAATGTATGGAAGGTTTCAAAGATTGTTCAAATGCTGTAAAACCCTTTTAACTTTTTTTATTATTATTTTTACATGGAGTTGAAAAGAATGGCCTCTGTTTCAGAGGCCTGCTGTTGCCATTGTATGATTAGTTAGGGTGTGTGACCTGTGAAAATGAATCCAGAATGAAAGCTGAAATAGAAAGAAAATGTACTATTGTGAAAAATATGTAACACAGTGGCTTTTTTCTCCTTTTATATCTTCATTTTGCAGAGTTCAAAGTCTTCCTAGTCATATGAAAATAGTCAATTAATTTTTTTATTTTTTTTTTTTCCAGCAAGGCCATTAGTTTAAGTCTGAAATGGTTTAGACCATAATAAAGATGTAGAGTCTGGAGGATGCCAGAGACTGTACTTGAGGTCTTTGTGCAGCAGGGGGGTGGCATTTTAGATGACCTGATAAGGTTTTTCCATCTATAACTTTCAACAGTTTTATGATTTTATTATTTTTAAATATCAGAACTTTGTCATGCACCCAACCTGTCAATAGGAATGCATGCACACATGCGTGGTTCTGGATGACATGATGCTTTTCATTAGACTTTTAGTTCAAATTTCAATACCAGGCCTGGTTCTGAAATATTTTAACATGATATGTGTTAAACTTTAATGTTTTGTTTGGCGAATTAAAAACAAGAAAGACCAAGCTAAGGAGAAGGACAGATGAATCCATTATGCCAGAACAGAAGATACCTGTAAACCACTCTTTTTTGTTGTTGTTGTTAATATAGAACTGTTGAGATGAAATTATTATATACTGGTGATAATATTTTATGTTTAAGTATGCAATTAACATTAGCCTGTTCCTTTCAATGTGCCAAAAAGCTATTGACTCCTTTAAGAATGGCAATAATCTCTCTTGGTTGGTTTTGCTGATGCATTTCCACCTGTGTTGTAGTTGAAAGATGCTTATTTCAGAGCTTATACTGATTATTTCAACAGCTGACAACAGGGGAGCTCAGTACTTTACAGGGAACTTCACCAGTGCTGAATAGAGCACATCACAAACACTTCATGATGCATATTCCCACCGGAACTAGTTGAGCAAGTCTCACACTAATTGTTTGCTTAAAACCTACTTTCTTTTTACTCTTGTAGGTGTTTTGGTCCTACTAGTGTAGTATAAATCCAGGTGTAGTTATCCTGTTCAGCCTTTAAACAGGTGCGAACTAGGAATGTGGGAACATGAGAGTCTCTACATGTTTTGTATGCTGCTCTTTTTAGAGTAATATGTCCATTTACAAGCTGTGTAAACAATTTGCTATCAATGCCAACAAGTTAGAAAGGTTGTGAATTTTGAGGATCTTTCTTTTCATTTGAGATTCCTAGCTCTCAGTAATCAATAGCTAGATTTTTTTTTAAGTGGGAGGGGATCTATCACAATTCCTCATAAATCAGTTCACCTGTTCCTGTAGATCAGTCCTTCCTACTTTCTTTCCCTTTGTTGTTTATCTGTGGTTTAGCTCTTTCCTTGCTTGCATCACTTCATGCTACCAATATCTGTGGAGGAAGGCAGGTCTGGGAACTGAGCTGGTTGATGAGTAAACCAAGAAAAAATGGGAAGCTTTCAGCTGGATTAATTCCACAGAGCCACCTTGGCACAAAAGTGATGGTGAGGGCAAGTAGCATGAAGATGGGTGAGGGAGGGAAACATCTGTCTGCAGGAGGATGACTAAAGGTTCACAGCCCTGCCTTGAAATATACACAGGACAGGTTGTGTAAGAAACTTTTTGGGTCTCCCTTTCATGTTAATTTCCATGCCAAAAAACTTCTTACATCTCCACCCTCTTTAAATCTTTCATGTCTACCCCAGCCCCTTTGTCCATCCACTTTAACTGTACGCTGGGGTACTAAAGTCCAGTGCCCTCTCAAGTTCTCTTTGTCTTGCCTTTAAATAAGTTTTTTTAATATATATTAATTTATAAATGCTTATTTTGGTAACTATGTGCACAGAAGATTACCCAGCTCCTCATTTCAGTATTGAAAATAAGTTTGATGTCAACAGTAATGGCCCGGCTGGGGAGGCTGCTGTGGGAGGACCCTGTGAAATTTCTTCTAACTTTGATGAGAGTAGAGTTTGGGATTAAAAGGGTGATGCAAAGGGTAAGAACCACTATTCCCGGAAAGGGTATAACCCCTTGGGGTAAGGAAGTGAGGGCAGCTTTGTGCAATATATGTCATAACATGAATAAAATACACATTTTCCCTTCTCACAATAAATACTTCAGGGTTTGATCTGTGTTATTCCATAAGAGAATTTTTTTCCTGCTCACCCACATATTATTCTTCCTATTGGCTTTAGCTGAACTATTTGTGCAAGCCAGAGCTTCAGGGTTTGAGCCCTTTGGTCATGTACAATGCACATTTAATACCATGACATAATTTTAAGGCACTCAACAGATATTAGTGAAGCCTCCTGACACCTTCATGAATTTAATGGGTGTGGTAACTTGGAAAAGGGTGGGGAATAAGGACCAGGATTGTAATTTATTACTTCTCTCCATAGTTCTTCCTAGGTAGCCACCTCTCTGCCTTTGCTGTGCCCTATCCAGGTTACCCATGTCCCCTTCCTTTCAGGTCACACCTCTGCTTGCTCTTTTCCAGCCCTGTCCTGTGTGGTGGCTGAATGGTGGTGGTATGGGTGATGTAGGTGTCTCCTACTGTAGAGTCAAACTGTCCTCAATGTGTGGATAATGAAATACAATAGCTTTGGGTCAACAATTCACACCACTCAATAAATTAGTAGCTGGGGGGGGGGGGAAAGCAAAGATGTGAATTATGCCTGTTGTGAGCAGTGGTTGTTGAAACACCTTAACTGATGAAAAATATTTTCATATTTTATGTTTATTGTATTCTGTTTTTCCATTGTTTACAAATGCAAATATATTAATCGGACTTATAATTCATTTTTCAGTTCATCTCACAGAATGATACAGTGTTGCTGGGACATAAAAGAATTTTTATGCATTGCTTTCTGGAGAGATCAATTATGGTCTAAACTCTAACTTGGAAACATTTTTGTGGAGCATGGGTTTAGACTGGCTTCAATTTTATGAAAATTATTTGTGGGTAAATTTAACCTGTTGGTTTTGCTTTAAAATAATCCTCACTGTTCCCAGCCTGGGGAAACTTTCTTACTGATTGCCTTGGCATCACAATTCAGCCTTGTGCTTATATGTGACAGATTCAGTAGGCTAATTATGTTGCCTTTTAAAGTTTTTGTTTTAGTGTGATCATTGTTAATTGGATGCATTCATTTAGTGCTGTTTTCTGCTACTGTTACAATCCTTTCTATGAGTAGAATAACTGTACTTGCTTTGTAGGCTCTGGGTAGCTCCATGCTTTATTGCTTTGATCTGATTTTTCTGTGTTTTCCTTTTTGATATGGCTGGGCATTTCTAGCCCTTTCTTACAGATTGGTTATTATGAGTATTACCAAGGATCTGGTGATATGGCAAATAAATCAAATTCTTAGCCATGGCAAATGCTTACAGATCTCCACAATTCTCCCATTCTTAGTTTCCCCAAAGAACAAAAATGACATAAAGACATCATAGATATCTTCACTAACTATTATTAGAAAGTAAGGAGCACATAATAAATCAGTTTTGAAACTACAACTGGTGCAAAAGTACAAAAAGATACAAACCTGTTCCCATTGTAGAGCTTGTGATTTGATCTGAGGGGCTATGTGCACCTGTGTCCTGCCTGATGAGAAGGGAAGGTGTGAGAATCCTCAATCAGCAGGCATTGGATGACTTGCCTCCCTCATTAGAGTTAGCCTCTAAGGATAGGCTTAACCTCAGAAATGTGAATTTTAATGTCGCATCCAAAGTTATCATCATTAATGATGATTTATCTGCATGAATGTTTGGTTTGGTTTTGACTCTTGGTAAGTTCATGGCCTTGACAGCTTTCCACTGCAGTGAATGCTGAAGTCTGCACATCGTGTGGAAAGGTGTTTTCTTCAGCCAGTTTAGAATTTTGTCAACACTTAACTTTGAACGACTTGAGTTCATTTTATGAAAGAGATTAGGAACTTCTCTTTGGCCTCTGTTCCATGAATAATGCAGTATTTTATATACTTTTCCAATGTCTCATTTTTTTTTTAACTTGTTTTCTAAGATGTGCCTTCACAGCATTGTCCCATCTCTCCTGCAGCTCTAGCATGAGGCTTTTTTAGTTTAATTCACACAGAGGAGCCAAGTCTATTAGTCTCTGACAGTGGTCAACAGTAGATGCCTGGGGGAGAGTTTTAGGAGAGGAAAACATAGTGATGCATCCCTGACAGACTCTCCCAGCCTGCAGCTATTCATGCTCAGGGATTACCTGGACCAGATGTTGCCTGTAGATTTTTATCCATGAATTTGAACTCCAACATGACAGGTAATTTTGGACATAGCACAGTCCTATGGTTTAAGAGTATATTGAATGAAAAAATATTTCCTCTCAATTTTCTGAACCTGCTTCTTGCTTGTATCTTTAGACGGCTTTTAGTTTTTGGATTAGAAAACAATGAACAATCTTTCTTTCCTTATTTACCTTATTCTAGTCACAAATGATTTGTTTAGCCTGTAGCATACCAGCCTGGAGTCAGGTCTGGAGAATCTTTTTCCCTAATCATCCCTGAAATGACAGCTGTACCTTTGCTTCAGTCACCATTGTTGCTTTTTCCACACCTTTTCTAGGTCTTCTATATCTTCTCAGGTGGGGCAGAATCAGAACTGCACATTGCTATCCATTTTGTAGGTACAGCACTGAAGTGTTCTGTATTTTATTCTTTCCCTTTCCTACTATTTAAGTAACATGATCTGCCTTTGTTACCTGATACATTTTCATACAGCTATTTTAACTTCAAAATCTCTTTCCTTAGTAGTCATGAATTGTTCAGAAGCCCTCCCTGCCACATACACAATATACAAGTGATAGCTGGTTTTCCTGACAGGAATACCTGTGAATTTCATCTTGCCATTTTCTCCATCCAGTTCCAGTTATCTTCTGACATTTCTGCAGCTCTTCCCGGTTGTTCTTTATTCTTACAGTCCTCAACAATTTTGTTGCCTCTGTACCCACCCCTCTTTCTACATTTTTAGGCATTTGTTGAACGGAGTGGCTCCCAGCACACCAGAATCTACCAGAGTATTTGACATTCTCCTTCTGTTGAGAAAACAGAGTATTTTTTCCTACTGCCTGGAGAGACCTTCCATCTTGCTTCATGGTCTTTGCTGAAAGGCCTTGTCTAACATTTTTCAGAAATTCAGGCAAACAATCAACTATATCTTCCTTGACCACGGGCTGGATGGTTTGTTTAACGAACTGTAATGTATGAGTGAGGTATTAGAGACATTTCTGCCCTGTTCCCTATGGAATTATTCAGCTGATCACAACACTCCTTACACATAACTATTGCATCCACCACTAAAGCCTTTTGCATACTTCTTCAAGACACAAAATTGACACTTCATGGAATATTTTGTGGACGCGCTCTATATGGATGTTGGATGGGAGAATGAGGTTTCCCCTTTAGGAGAAGGGGCGAGTTCCTTTCCTCTCTTTGCCAGGACATTATTCTGTATTTCAGAATCTTGCTCAGGTCTTCTTCAGAGTATCTCCAGGAAAAATGCCTTTGAATTCAACACATAAATTGAATTTCATTCGTAGAATTATATTATTATATTACCAAGTTGAATTATATTACTAGAATTCCTTATTACTATAGCATTTGGGATATTGCTGTACAAAGCAGATATATATGCCCAAAGAGACATAGTTTGAAAGTATAAGGTAGTACCAAGCAGTTCAGTCTATAGTTGATTTTAAAGCAAAAAGAGCTTTTTCTGCTAATTAGATTTTTTGAATGAAAAGTGAAAAGCCCATTGGTGAAATACTGAATGGCTGTCACAGCATAATGAGGCAAAATTAACTAGGGCTGAAATTTGGCCATGGTCAAGAAGGTCAGGAGAGCAGCTATTTTCATTTTGCATGGGGTTTGTACAACAATGAGTCGGTGACCTCCTTTAGGCTATTTATATTTAAAAAGTGTCTTGGTTTGGTTTCATAACATACCTGTTCCTTTTCCCTATGAAATTCTTTTTTTTCTGTCTGTGCAGTCCGAACACTTGAGCCTAGTAAAATGGCCATATTTCATGTGCCTGTGGGAGGGGTATGAGAGCTAAGGGACATCTAAAAGAATTACAGCAGGTTAGTGTAAAAGTGAGGAATTCCTCAGACAACATTTTGGCACGAGGGAGGATTATGTCATTTACCCAGGGGTCAGATTTAGATTTAGCACTTCTCATTGTTTCCATTTGCTGCAATCTTCAGAGGAGAGGCTACAGTTATATATCGCCCGACTAATTCTCACACTTCTCTGAGAAAATGGATCTAAATGGGTAGAACAAACCTAGGCATTTAATGTTTTTCCCTCCTCGAGTCTGCAGCTAACCCTTGCAAGTTCCTGTTTGCGTGCATAATGTTCAACAAAAATAAGTGAACTGTCTCCAGACTTTCTGGGCCATTTAAGATGAATAACTGTAGCTATTCTTGGAAAAAACCTTGTAGCACAGCCAGTGTAGACCTCAATGTCCATCAGTGGGCTAGATTGTTTGAGAGCTGTCAATGGTAATCTGTGCAGTTGAGGGGGGCTGCCACACTGAGCCCATTGTGGGACCCAGGCCTTCCCCCTCTTGCAGGATGAGATCTATTTGAGGACCAGGCACTTAACGCAGCCCAGTTTGCAGGAGGTAATGAATAACCTCTCATCCTGCTCTTTAAGGCCCCCTTTAGAATACTCTTTTTCTGAGGTTTCAATGTAATGTCGGGGCAGGGGGGTGAGAGTGGGGGTGGGACAGGGAAATATCCATAATCGGTTGCCTGAGATTTATTTTTATCAAGTGTTCAGAGGAGTCGGGGAAGGAATGCTATGAACCTAAATCTGGTCCCTTCATCAGGCTGATCCACACAAGTGTGAGGGGGAAGGTACAAATATGAGCTGTCTCCTTGTTCAGATGAATCCCATGCACTGAATATGCCTTGGAGGGAAAAGAAAAAGGCTTCCTATTTTAACTTCCATCCCATCACACTCACTAGTTGCAGTATTTCAAACTCTCATGTAAGAACAGCTAGAGTTGTCTGAAGATATGTAGATAAACTGCATTCACAAATAACAACAAGAATTTATTTTAAAAATCAAATACCTCTGTGAGTGATAGAGAGACACTGAATCTTTAATTTCCTCACTGAAAGGCTATAAATCCCTTGAATGAGGTTTTCTTTACACAAAGAAACACAGCACAAAGAAATTACAAGGAAAAAGAAAGGAGTAAAATGCAGTCCAATTATGCTCTAGCTCTGGAGTGTTGCTGCCAAGGCTATTTATTTTCACAGACAGTGTTAATTTTGTATGCACACACAGAGCTTTGCTTGCTGATACCACAGTGAATTTTAATTTTGGAGGAGGCTCTGGTTCTTGTCACCCTTAAATTTACCTCTCCATTTACTGGATATGAGGATGTTTTTGACTGGAGATCTCCATGTTATTTTCTTACATCTGATTCTTGGGTTTATGTGTTACCTTCTAAAAAGGTTTGCAGGTCATCTTAACAAAATCTTTCCTGAACAGCCAAACAAGCCAAATGGAGTTGAAGTCTTTCCTCTGGGTAAGACATAAGCAAACCAGTATCTTTGATTTAAGGTGTCAGAAAAATACGAAGTCTGAAAAGGCAGACCCCTGAGGTGATGATGACATGGCATCATGGCCTGGCATCTTCTCACTAGGTGACTCCGTATCCCTACTTTTCAGGTAACTACAGAAAGAACCTAGCTAAATAATGGCATACATGAATGTCATGGTTTAGGGTCAGGACAACCCCTTAGACCAATAACAGACAATCTCTCTTAACCCCACTCCCTCCCCAAAAGGGAAGAGAAAGGGAATAAGGGAGAGAGACTGAGTGATTAGAAAAGGAAATTAGAACAGCTTCAATGAAAATGAAAATAATAATAAAAAATGGAATATAACAAATATATACAAAACCAGTATCGAACCCAATCCCCTCTGATGATAATTACGTCACCGTCACCACGGATGCTGTGAAGCAGGCACTGGAAGAGTCCCAGACTGGGCCCTGCAGCAGATGGGAGCTGTGCTTGGGAGCTGTATTCTGGCACCAGATTCAGGAACATACCAACTGGGATTGAAGGCAAAATGGACAGAGTCCTCTTTGGATGCTCTGAGGAAGGAACTAAAAGAAGACATGAGCCAAGCTGAGCTGGCCAAGTGGTCCAAAAAGGCAAAGAGGAGGAGGCCCAAGAACACAGAACCTCCAGATCCCTTGCTTTATACCGAATATGACATCTATGGGCCGGAATCCCTCACTGGTCAGTTTGGGGTCACCTGTCCTGTCCCCTCCTCCCTGCAGGTGCGAAGTTTCACTTTCTGCACCCCCAGTGTGGTACACAAGATCCAGCAGTGGCCTTGGTATGCCAACAAA